>JAKSZP010018598.1:0-139952 GCA_022478985.1 Massospora cicadina | reverse complement strand
CCTTGTCAGCCTGAATCTGTTCAGGAGAGATGGCAGTCACCACCAAGGCCGTCACCTTGGCAGCTGTCCTATGGGCTTGTTTGATCTTCTTACTTTCTGTGAGGACAAAGGTTCAGCTTTTTATATATAGACCTTTTTCTCCCCATTCAGAGGAAGATGTAGTATCAATTTTACAATTATTGTTGGTATCAGATCTGTCCATCGCCTTAGAAGCATACTTGTAAGTTTTTACGCCCTCTTTGACAGGCAAGTGTAAAGTTTGTGACCAAAAGCATAGCAGAAGTTGCAAATGGGCGATGTAGTGTCCATCTTTGCCTAGAATTCTTGAGTCTTCTTACCATTAATTATGAGGGTAGTGAAACAGGGAAATTTAGTGAGATCATCCGCGATTTTGGCGTGCATTGTAAGAACTGTAATAGCCTTGCCTACTAAGGTTAGGCATAAGCAAAAAACGTTGCATTTCAAAAGATTTAGTTTCTTCATAGGTTTCAAGCTCTTCACAGATGTGTTCCTCAATGACCTTGTGAGATGCATTTGTTGGGAGGAAATCATAAGAAATAAAAACTCGTTTAAATTTTTCCAGCGCTTGCGCTTCATCTCAACCACCTGGTGGCCATCCAGGAGGTTGAACACCACGTGCACCTGTGCAGTGTCATTTTCCTCTTTCGCTGTTTCAATCCATGGTCCAATCAACCACAGGATAGTATGAGGCGCTACAAAACGGCATATAAAAATGGTGTGCATCTCCAAAAAACTTTTCTCAGAGGGTCATTAACTCCACCTCAAGGGAAATTTGATCCCCATGTTTCTAATTTAATTTATTTTGAGGAAGGCTGACCAGGGGATGGACACTTCCGAATGTCAACCTGAAAGAAACAAAACTTAGTAACAGGGAAGGCACCCCAGAGAAGCGATGCTATCTCTTGTTGCCAGCGGGAACGCCACTATGGGGAGGGGGAGGGAATGTGTAAAGGGGCCGTAGCCACAATTGAACACGTGTGGAGGAAAGGGTCCAATTTGATGAACCAAACTGGGAACCAGGAGGAGACCAGCTGATGGCGACGCGGTGGGAGGTACCCAAACATCCACTCCTGAAAGTGGTCCACCAAATGGGACTGGAATCTGTGGACAGCTTCTGGGAGGGTGGGGGTGGAGCCTGCGATGGCATCCAAGACAATCGTGTGGATAGTCCACATGGCGATTGCGACCACCAGAGCACGGAGGGAGGGTGAAAGAGGGGATACTATGGATATAGCAAACATATCTCTTAACAGACTGAAGGGATGTGTTTGATCCTAGACAAGCAGACGTTGAACTTCGCGCCATATCACTTTAGAGGTAGGGAACTTCTCCAGGCGGTGGAACAGCGTTCCATACTGACCACACATGACATAGGATGAGTGTAAAGTGTTAGAGCGCTCAGCAGTACGGTGCACCCGCCTCAGGCAGCGCCACACATGTGAACGGATTTGAGGCTGCAACAGAGGGTGGTGTGCGTATTTCCAGATAGTCTTCTGGGTCTCAATGGAATAAGGGATGTCCATCATGTCCAGGTAGTCCACCCTGGATAGGACATGGGGCCGTGTGGGGATCAAGCCATCTTGAATGGGTAGCCCCTGTACCTCCTGTGTGAACTGAGGAGAGGGGCGGCCTCTCTGGGCTGTGTGTCCACTAATACAAATTCTCCACTCTTTGCTCCACACGGAGAGGAAGATTCGTTTGTAGTGGGTTTTAATACCATGAGGACCTGTGGCCGATGGGTGGGAAGCCAGATATTTCATCAAGGAGTGAGGGTTCGATGGATTGTTAAGACCCAGGGCTCAGGAGAAGTTGGAGCAGGCTGCGCGGGACCAGTGTTGGGAGAGGAGCGTAGAGCGGTGACAGCCGCAATCCAGGTGCCCAGGATCTTGACAGCATAGGCTTTAAAGTCGAGCAGGCCCATGCCACCATGACGATGAGGGCCAAACATGACCTCAAGCCGCACTGGTGGTGGGCGGCCTAACCAAAGCCACCCTTGCAGAAGGGCATACATAGATTTGAAAAAACCTGGGGAGAAGGCGGTGGCGTGGGCTCCAAACCAGACTTTGGAGAGGAGCATAGAGTTGGCTAAAACAACCCTGCCAGTAAGTTAAGTAG
Organism: Massospora cicadina; assembly: GCA_022478985.1. Classification (NCBI taxonomy): domain Eukaryota; kingdom Fungi; phylum Entomophthoromycota; class Entomophthoromycetes; order Entomophthorales; family Entomophthoraceae; genus Massospora; species Massospora cicadina. Next base: position 137,816 of record JAKSZP010018598.1, on the reverse strand, counting down.
GGTGGGCTCTGAGGGAGGCGATGCGCTTTGTCACGTTGTCTAGAATATGACTTTCCATTACTGCTGAGGCATACCCACCTGCCTCCACCCACATGCCCAGATGGCGGACAGGCCCTATGGTAGGGCGTGGCACGAAGGGGAGCACTAATGGGGCGGTGTGGGGTGAGCAGGGAAGGCGAGCACGTGTGCGATCAGATGGGCTGGGCTGAGCACTGGTCTCTGGGGCCCAGTAGGTTTGATACCGACCAAGGAGGATAATTTCGGTTTTGGAAGCGTTCAGTGCAGCATTACTTACCTGGGAATACTCCTGGATGAGAGCTTCAAGCGCGCGTGCTTCTTGATTATTAGACACCCCGACCACACAGTCATCTGAAAACGCCATCATCTTAACTGGGGCTTGGCCTGGTACATGGACCCCAGTGAGGTGGGCATTCACATTTCGAAGTAGTGGGTCAAGGCTAAAGTTGTATAAGAGTGGGCTAAGGGGGTCCCCTTGGCGTAGGCCCCTTTGAGGGCGGACTACTTCTGTTAGTAAGCCAGGGCCATGCACTGCCATTGTTGCATATTCCGTGAGCAGCATTACCCAGTTGATGAAGCGAGGGGGCAAGCGGAATTGATGGAGGCAGGCCCTTAGGTATTCTCAGTTTACTCTATCATAGCCCTTCTATTGGTCCAAAAATACAAGTGCCCCAGAGGCTGTGGACTAGCATACATTAGTCAAGGAGTGCACGTTGTCCCAAATCGACCTTCTGGGTATGAAACTGAATTGTTCTGGGGAGATGGTGGCAATGCTACAATCCCTAAACGGTTAGCCATGATTTTAGTTAAAATTTTTGTATCCGTGTTAGTTAAAGAAATGGGGCGCCAGTTAGCTAGGTCTAGCTTATCCTTTTTCTTGAAGAGTAAGACGGTGAAGGACTCTTGCCCTCCTGGTAGAAGGCGCGTATCCAGAAGGCTCTGGTTGAGGGAGGCAAGCAGCAGTGGAGATATATATTTGAAGTACTTTTTATAGAATTCATACAGAATGCCATCAGGGCTTGGGCATTTCCAATCTGGTGCACCGCGGATGGCTGACCAGAGTTCATTCATAGTAATCAAATTCATTAATTCTGGGCATCAGGAAATGGTGCGGATGTGAGTGCTGTTGAGAAATTTTGCCACTTCAGCTGGCTGAATTGGATCAGATCAGTACAACTTGAAGTAATACTTATGTATTTTGATTGCCACTTTGGCCAGTGTATCCGCGACAGAATCATCCAATCTCCGCACCTGTGTGCAGGCCATGCTCTGGCGTGGTGTGAAGAATTTTTAAAAAAATATGTGGTGCATGTGTCGCCCTCTGTAATGTGTTTGGCCCTGTACTGAACACAAACCTGATGTTTGTGTTGTCTTTTGAGTGCATTAAGGTTGGCGGCTGCTTCTGCTCACTTCTGGCCCCAAGCAGGGCTGTAGCCTGTGGCTGGGATGTTGGATTCCAGGTGTGCCAACTCTGCCAGAGCGCGCGAGATGATGGCTGATGTAGCTTGTGAGCGTTGGGAGGAGAGGTGATGAGTGTGGTGGATGATATCCTCTTTGAAGGCTGACCATGTGGAAATTGGGTCCGCGCAAAACGGTGTAAAAAATCTTTTAACAAAGTTGCTGATTCCACCCAAGTGGAAAATCCTGGTGATGCAAGTTTGGGTGGGCAGAGTTTGCACCAATGCGGGGCCTTAGCCACTGTGACAGGTAAGTGGTAAGTTATTGAGACCAGCTGGTGGTCAGAGAATTTGATTTTTGTTGTTTGGAAGTGGGAAATGTGAGATTGAAATTTCGCCGGTGTGAGGATAAGGTCAATGTGGGTCATGGACCTTAATTGGCCATTGTGGACGTGGGGGCGCGTCATGTTTTTGAGCAGCAGGGCTTGCTGCAGCAGCACGTCTAATAACCCAAGGGTGGCCTTTAGAACGCGAAGTTCTACGTGACCCTGGGGGGCGTGGGATGAGGAAGGCCAACGGTCCATGGGTAAGTTTAGCCAACAGTTCATGTCACCAACTATGAAAGGGTCAGGGGTAACAGAAGGGATTTGACCAACAAGAAAAATTCCCGATGCTCTCATGCACAGGTCAGGGTATAAATGTTGATAATAGCGTGCACCACGTCAGCCCACAAGAATGTAACAACGAGGACTCAGCTGTTGAGGAAGGATTCCAACGATAAAAATTTAAAAAATTGTTTTTACAAACTAGCACCCCACAGTGCTCTGACCAGAAGGATAGGGATGGGAGGAGCATGGTTTTCCAAGCATCCTTGGAACCTCATGACAGTGGGACTCCTGGATGGCCAGGATGTCCACAGGTAGATTTTTTGAAAAAAACTCAGTTTCCTAGTCTGGGACGGTGAGGCCTTGAGTCCAGCGATATTCAATGTCCCTAAAGTGAAGGCTTCCCCCATCACACCTTAGGTGTGAGGGGGTGGGCCCCTGGGCCCACCAGCCTCCTCTGGATCCCCACAGGCCTTCACAGCAGTGCGGGTGTTTGCAGCAACGCTATCAGTAGTTTTGTTAATTTTAGCAGACAGGTTCACATTGGCTTTTGCCTTTGCTTTTTGTTTCCCCAATGTTAACGAATTTTTTGTTATGTGGATGAGTTTGGTGCACCAACGTTTAGTCAAAAAAAAATTTCAGATAGGTTGGAAACCAAGTCAGTTTCAATTGGGGCTTGGTTGCAAAGGTTGGGTGAGATCAAGTCGCCCATCAGATCCTCAGATTGGGTGGCACAGTTGGCATGGGCTTCCCAATCTGATTGGTTGAGGGATTCCTGAGTTGCTTCCACCGCAAAGGTTTTGATGTCCTCCTGGCGTTAGGAGTGTGGGATAGCAGAGGTGATTTTGGCCGCTTCCTTGGCCGTGGCCCTGCGGGCCTGCTTGGCCTTCTTCCGCTCTTGAGGGGAGATAGGTTTTACCAGTAGGTAGCAGCCTTGTGCTCCCCACGGGAAAGCCTCTTTAGTGCTGGTGGTTGGTTCATAGTGCGCCTCTCCGCTGGCCATGGCCGCTGAGGGGTGCTCTTGGAATGTGATGCCCTCCTTGGTGGGGCATGCGTGTGCCTTATGGCCGAATGCATCACAGTGGGTGCAGATGGGGGTGCGCTGTCTACAGTTACCTGGAAAGGGTGGGTGATATGCCATTCGATATTAATATAAGTGGAGTGTGGGATCTGGGTTAGGTCCTTTGCAATCTCCTCAGTTGGAGTCAGAACTGCAATGGCTTTGCCAGTGCACAGGTGTGACATTAGCATAAAGCATTGCATCTCAAAGGATTGTATTTCGCCATATATAGTGAGACCATCTTTCAAGGTGCTGCTCCAGAATGGCACGCTTGACTGTAGTGTGCAAAAAGTTGAACGTGAGGAAAATTTGGTTAATTTTGTCCATCTGGTGCATTTGGTTTTGATGACCTATTGCCCTTCAGGGAGGTCAATCACTACGCGCACCGCAGCAGCTTTGTCTGCTGCCTCCTTGTTCTCAAAACTGAGGTCCAGCCAACCATGTGACATGGAGTGAGGTGCGACATACACCACGGTCAGGAAAAAAGTGTGCACATCCCCACAAAATTTTTCCCATAAAGCTGTTTGTTGGATATCCAGAAACACCCAGACTCCATATTCCACTGACAAGAGTGGTTGAGAGTGTGGCGTGTTGATGTACTGGTTACATTGCACCTGCCAAGTGAGGATTTCTGGAAAAATAGTGATCACCAGTTTTTTTATTTTTTTCTATTCCGCTGGTTTCTCCAGGGCATTTTTGAACGTTGGAGGTCGCGGGCCTACCACCTGTGCCTCTTACCTTACTTGCCCAACTGCTCCCTGACATGGGCGCAGACTAATATCCTCTGTGAGATTATCAAACTAGATTCAGACTTGAATTGAATAAGTTGCAAAAGTGATTGCAACGAGAGAAAAAGTTTAATTTGATCCCCATATTCCACCAAAAGACAATAATTGAGAAATGGTACGTATTTATATGTTTGTTACACTTAGTCTGCCATTTCAAAATTTCTGGTTGACAATTTACCGCAGGTTTTGATTTTGTGTTTGTCTTCCGGTTTCTCAGGGGCGTTTTCTAACCTTGGGCGGTGCAAAAACTGACACTATGCATTTTATCACACTTGCTCAAGTCTTACCTTGCTTCAGAAGTTTACTCACCTTTTCCAGTACAGATTATCAAACTAACTGTCTTGAATTGAATCGTTTTGAAGTTGTAACAACAGGAAAGAAAGGTATCATCGAAATTATTATGTTTTAAATGACTGAGAAATTCGATAATAATGCCAAGTTTATTACCAAAAAATCCAGAAATTTCACCATCAGTGCTCTATTGGCCAATGAGATAGGGAAGAATGTCAAACCAACTTATTATTATTCTGATGTTAAGCCCAGGTTTTATTCAGCATTTAACTCCTCTATTCGCCCCATAACAACCTTATGCCACCTATTATGCCTTCTTATCAGTTGGTTTCCAAATGGCAGATAATGGAAACCACTTAACTATGTTACTATTATTTTTTCTCAGTCCAGTCTTTGATGATATATACTCATCTAATCCAAATCTGAACATGAACTGTGCCATTTACTGCTAGAAACCTGAATCTACTTTCACCCTCACACTGTATCACATATTACTCATCACAATACTGAATTCCCCTGGTACTTTATATAGTACTATTTCTTTAATTAATAAATTATGAATCCTAGAACTTTAATAGAGTACATTTTACATCTTTTTGTATTTTCATGAAAGGAGTGTTAGCAGTGATGCCCCTGGATATTTTCTATTGCAGACCATTCTGATGCAAAAGTTCCTAGCCATAACCTTCCAAAGCTAACTTTCTACAAAAGCCATCCCAAAGGATGTAAGAGTTCACAAATCAATATAATCCCTATATTTTTATTTAACTGAGGTAAGCCGACCAGGGGATGGACATTACTGAATATACGTAAAACTAAGGAAATAACTGACAAATATAAAATTGGGCACCCCAGGGTACTCAAGTTACCCCTGTTGCCAGCGGGACTGCCAGGTATGGGGGTTGGTGCACTACTCCAAGGGGATTTCCCCTGCTATGGAGAAGGTTTGAAGGAAAGGGTCTGTGTGGAGGAATAGAGTGGGAACCATGATTCTATGAGCGCTTTTTGCCTTGGTCTCATATATCCATAGAGCCAGGCTTGGAAGTGCTCCAGTAAGTGGACATGTAATCTGTTAATAACCCCATGAATGGTTGGGACCGTGCCCTTGAACGCATCTAATGCAATTGTGTGGATTGTCCACATTACAATGGGTATTATTAGGGAATGGAGGGTGGATGGGATTGGTGACTGAATCTGGAGCGCGAAGATGCTCTTTGATATCGAGAATTCCTGTTTTTTTGGATCTTAAGCAGGCGTGCGACTTCTTGCCATATAGCTTTGGTTGGGGGGCATGTTTCTAGGCGGTGATGTAGGGATTCCTCCCCTCCATATACTGCACATGCTTTAAGGAGGGAGTTGGAACAGTCCGCCATCCTATAGGTCCTTCTCAGACAGCGCCAGGCGTTTGCTCTTATCCTCGGCTGTAGGAGTGGGTGGTGAGTCATTTTCCACATTGCCTTCTGTGTGGTTAAATCATAGGGAATGTCCAACATATCTAAGTATTCTATCCAAGCTATGCTTGGGGTTGTTGCGAGCATATCTCTCTGGGGGTGGTTTTCTGGGTTTCTTAACTTGAATTGGGGCTAGGTCGTCCCCTTCCCTGTATAGTATCCATGTTCTCTATGGTCCATCCCATACGGCGGATAGTTTAGAGGATATGTTTGAAATGAGGGGAGGTTCCATGCGGACCCGTTGCAGTAGGGTGTTTGGCAAGGTATGAAAGTAGTCTGGGTGGACTATGTGGGTTGGTTAATTTGAGCGCCTGTGCAAAGTTAGTCCTTGCTGCTCTGGACCAATGTTGTTGCGGGAGGTCTGGAGAAAGGATTTCCTTAATCCAGGTACCTAGGATGTGATTGGCGTGGCTCTCAAAATCTATTAGTCCCATGCCTCCGCTTGAGCGTGGGCCAAATAGTGTTTCCATCTGTATAGGAGGGTGAGAGCCAGGCCACAGCCAGCCCTGGATAAGCGCGCGGATTGAGGTTATAAAGGTAGGTGAGAAGGTGATCGCGTGGGCCTGGTACCACAGTATTGGGAGTGTGAGCGAGTTAGCAACTGTAACTCGTCCTGTTAGTCCTGGAGTTCTTCCCTTGAGGGAGGCGACGCGTTTGGATACCCGTTGTAACAGGTTACTTTCCATTGTCTCATTAGCATATCCCCCTGATTCTAGCCAAATTCCAAGGTGTCGGACAGGAGTGGTGGTGGGAGGTGTTGCAAAGGGTAAAATGATTGGGTTTTTTCTTCGTGTGTTGGTATGAGGTTCTGATGTTGTGGCCCAATTGTTTGTGTATTTGCCTAAGAGAATGATTTCTGTATTCCTTTTGTTGAGCGATGCATTGCTCACCTTGGAGTATTCCTATAGAGTGCGTTCCAGCTGTTGGGCATCTTCATTGTTTGCTATACCTGCTACACAGTCATCCGCAAAGGCCAGTATCTTGACTGTTGGTTGTCCTTGTGTAGTTATCCTCAAGAGACGTGAGTCAGTTACTCGGAGGAGTGGGTCAAAGCAGAAATTGTGTAGCAGTGGGCTGAGGGGATCCCCTTGTTTGAGCCCTCTGTGTGGTTTAATCTTGTTTGTTAGGAATCCAGGGCCGCATACATTCATGGTTGCAGATTCTGTTAGGAGCATCGCCCATTTTATGAATCTTGGTGGGAGTTTGAAGGTATGTAGACATTCTTTTAGGTATGGCCAGCTAACTTGGTCATACGCCTTTTCCCGGTCTAAGAAGACCAGGGCACCAGTTGCTTTGGATTGGCAAATGTTTGCAACAGGGTGTATGTTGTTCCAGATTGAACGCCCTGGTATAAACCCAAACTGGTTGGGTGATAGGACGTTAGAGGCAATTGCGCCTAATCTGGCTGCTAAAATTTTTGTTAGAATTTTTGTGCCAGTGTTGGAGAGTGCAATTGGGCGCCAGTTGGCCAGGTCCAACTTGTCACCCTTTTTATACAAGGTTATAACATAGGATTCATGGCCTCCTGGTAATAGGCGTGTTTCCAATAAGCTCTGGTTCATAGACGCCAATAGGAGGGGGGCGATTTGTTGAAAATATTTTTTGTAAAATTTGTAGGGTATCCCATCAGGCCCTGGGCATTTCCTACGTGGTGCACCGCGAATTGTTTCCCAAAGCTCCTCCCATGTAATAAGGGATAGTATATTGTAATTTGGTGGTGTACTTTGTATCTCGGCAGTTTGTATAAATTCTTTGAATTTTTTGTGAGTCTGTTGGAATTTCATGATATAATTTGGTGTAATAGCGGTGTACTTCCGCCTTGACCTCCTCAGGGTCAGTTGCCACGGTGCTGTTGTTCTTGCGGACCTGTGTGCATGTGGGCTGGTTTCTGCGGGAGTGGAATTGGCAGAAAAAGTATGTCAAACAGGTTTCACCTTCCTTTATGAACTTATTTTTATTCGATACTTTAATTCTGTGTTGGTGTTCAAAGATGAGATTGTTAAGTTGGCAGAAATTTCTGCCCATTTGTGTCCCCAGTTGGGGCTATAGCCAGATTTTGGAGTATTTATTTCCAGGTGGTCTAGTTCTGCCAAGGTACACTTGATTGTGGCCATGCCCGCGGTGTACTTACGTGATGCAATATGTCAGGTTTTGTTGATTTATTCTTTTTGAAATTTTCCCATGTTCCAATGGGATCTGAAGTGAATGGGGCTGTGAATTCTGGGTTTGTAGCCTTGTTTTCAACCCAGTCGGATATCTCAAGCAATTTTATATTTTCTGGGTGAAGCTTTCTCCAAGGCGACACCTGTGTGGGATTGGGTTGGCACTAACTGCAACATAACTAATCAGTGGTCAGAAAAATTGATCTTTTTTGTTATAAATTTGGAGATTCTTGAGCAGTGGGATTGTGAGATGAGGATGTGGTCGATGAAACTCATTGATATGAGCGCTCCCTCACATATTTTGGGCCACATCATGTGGGGAAGGAGTGGTGAACTGGGGGGAAGAGCATCCTGTAAGCCAAGAGATGCCTTCATTGTGCGGAATTTAATGTGTCCAGGTGGGTATCCCCTGGGATTAGGCCATTGATATGTATTGGGGTTATCCCAGCAGTTGAAATCACCTAACATAATGGTATCTGGTGGGAGGGTGAGAGTAGGAATGTTTTTTAAAAAATTGTCTTCTCTCAGTTGCAGTGCACAGTGCATATATACATGCTATCAAAATTATTTTCTCTTGGTATGTGATTGTTGCTACCAGGACTCGACCATGAAAGTGTGAAGACAAATTTGAAATTTGAAATTTTTTGTTGTTTCAGATGATCACCCCACAGTGAGATGTCCATACAGATTGTGATGGTGCGACCCTGGTTGACCAGGATTCTTATTCCCCTTGTAGAAAGTGGGTTTCTTGGATGGCCAAGATATCTACAAGAGGTTTTCGCAGGAAGTCCAGCTTTTTGGCTTGGGACGTTTGAGCCCTGGCTCCCACAATGTTTAACGTCCCTATTGACACTGAGGTGCCCGCGGCGCCTCAGGAGCGGTTGGGAGGACCCTCTGGTCCTATCCCACCGCGGCTCATTTTGGCCATGCTCCGCGTCTGTACTCCAACTCTTTCACTGCCAATGATGGTTCCCTTGATCTGACCCAATGATTCAATGGAATTGCAGTTTTTTGCATTTGCGTCAACTTTTCCTGCACAGGTCTCATGTTGATTTGATGCGGATTGTTGATTGGATTTTATATTTTTGAGGTTCAACTTTGGTAAATTGTGCACCGCATTTTCGCCCAAATTGCAGTTACATCGTTCCTCAATATGTGCATGACTGATGTCGCTTTGTGACTCAGTCAGGTTACTGTAAAAAATTTTCGACCTGGGCATATTGTTCTGATTAATTGGTTTGGTGAATATCCGAAATATCCTCCCAAATTTGTCCAGGGTTATTGGCAGACTCCGTGTGTGCCGCCACTTCAGCCACTGCTCGCTTGCAGGCTTTTTGTGCCACTTTACATTGTTTGCTTGTAACTGGGTCCACGATGGAGTATAGTCCATCTTCACCCCAGCGGAATGGGTGGTGACCGTCAGTCATTTTGGCGAAGTTTTCATTATCTTTGTCCATTGCTTCCTCACAATAGTCATTTTCCATTAAGCCCTCTTTCACAAGGTATGCGTGTTCCTTGTGGCCCATGAGCCACAGTGGTTGCTAATGGGCAGTGCGCGTTCCGATGTAACTTGGAATGCGGCTGACTGGCCCCATCTTTAAAGTGAAATTCTGCTATGTGGGGAATTCTGGATAAGTCCTTTTCCACTTCTGGGAAGGGATTGATTACAGTGATAGCTTTGCCCGTGAACAGGTTGGGCATCAGGCGAAGTCGCTGTAATTCAAGTTGCTGAATTTCTCCAAAGGCTTGAGACCTTTGTGGAGCTCCTCCTCGATTACCTTATGAGGAAGGTTGGTGGGGAGCGAGTCAAAAGAGATGAGCAAGGTTTTCAATTTGTTCCATCTGGTGCGCGCAGTGTGCACAACTTTTTTGCCCTTGGGGAGGGCAATTTCCACACAGACTTTTGCTGCAGCATCAGCTTCATCAGCTGTTTCAAAACCAATATCAATCCAGCTGCGGCCCATGTTGTTGGTGGCTACATACACCGCGTGAGGGAAAAGTGAGGGCTGTGCCTCACATGTTTTCTCCCACAGGGTCGGTGACTCATCCCCAAGAAAGAGTCTGATCCCATGTTCCACCTTTGATAAGGGTTGGTTGAACTGAATGTACATATATTGCGCGTGCTTTACAGTGAATACCATAAACCCAGACATTGTCTGAGTTTGCAATTTCTTTGCAGATTGGGTTCCTGGTCCCCCTCCAGGGCATTTCTTGCCCTTAGTTGCACCTTTAAGTGCACCGCTCGCTGTGACGCTCGCCCATGTTGTATTATTTTTATTGATAAAGTCACCCATCTTTCCTGTGTGTGATTATCTAAATTTTCTGTTTGAATTAAATTGTAATATCTAAAGTGATTGTTACGAGAAAGAAAAGCTTACAATATTATCCCTATATAAGTTTTTCAATACTTGCACCTCTGAGTGCCTGATACTCATTCCCAGCATGTTGCCAATAGCAGCAAAGACATTAAACCTTATTACTATAATTCTTTAGTGTTATCAAAGGCGTCTAACTCCATGGATAACATTTTTAAAAAAGCATTAGTTTAGGTTGGTTCCTCCAACTTTCCGCTGCCATTTGTTCTTGACACTCATGTCATCAACACCACCTAGGTGTCCTTATACCTCATTAGGACGTAATGACTAAGGAAATAAGGACCTTATCCTTGAAACAGTAACCTCCAAGATTGCCAGCTGTAACAGATGATATTATAACCCCCATAAATGGCCTTGATAGCTTACGTGTTCCTCCTGTCCATAGTCTAATTTCTCACCCATATCTTCTTTTTCACGGACATCTTCCATAAAAATCTTATTGTATTTCTTTTGTGCTGGATATAAGGCTCAAATCATCTACTTTTGTAATGATTACCATTGGCTGTCCACATCACAAAGTGTTTGTGACTTCTGGACACATTTAACTAAGCCGCCTCCATATAGCTCAAGTTTCTATACACTTTTGATTTCTGAGACATTGTAACAATGCTCAAATGGGCACCTTCTTTTTTTGGAAAACCTAGAGCTTTGCTGAACCTTTTTAGAGCATATTAAGAATTAACCAGGGCATATCTGGTACCCTTTGAGTACCTTTTGAACTCGGGTTCTCCTGGCTCTTAAGTGATTAGGAACATGAATCACCATGTTTTTGTAACAAGAAGGGATAGCCCTTGCCTCAGCTCCTATCGCCATGCAATAGTTTGCAACGGGAAAATTGTCATAAACCCAAAAAATCACTGGTCAGAACTTTATCTACCCAAAAATCCTTGACTTTCTCTTTTTAATGAATGAGGCTCCCAAGGTCCCACTCATTTCTGTGCACCAACAATAACTTGCATAGAGTTATTATATCCACCAAGAAAATTTCGTATGCTTCTTTTTCTTCAACACAATGAGACATCTTCAACAGTTGTTTTTTAAGATGTTTCTCATCTTGAAAGTTGGCTAATCTTATTCCTTGTAAATTATGTATCTCCTTTCTGGTACTAAGTGGGATCTTTCCCTCTAACTTCAATTGCTGATAGATAACTTAAAAATAAAGGTGCTTTTATAATTTCATTTAAAGCTTTTTAAAAGTCAAGAAAGGGTTCACACATATATATAAGGGGATTTATGATGGGAGACATAGAATTCAAACAACCATATTATACTACAATGAGGGCTTGGATTATTGAGGGGAAAACGTGGATAAATTTCTTCTTCATTAGTGGAACATTCACAAAAACATTTTTCTCCTAACCTAGAATAAACTGGCTTTTCAAAAGAGCATCTCAATGGAACGCGGGAGGTGAAGTTTTACTAAGGTTACAATCATCTTTAGAGGTTAGCTACTTCCTAGATTAGTTAAAAGAAGCATTACCTCATGAAGGGAATAGGTAGATCTTTAATTTAACTTTCCCAAAATGGAACCATCCATATGAGTATTAAATTTTTTACAAATGGAAACAACAAATCAATTTCCCCTATGATAAGTCATTTTTTCTCAAAAAGATAAATCATTTTGAGCTGAATGTTTCTCTCAAGTTAGAAAGGCTAAATCAATATAGAGATATGATAAAATGTCCTAATTTAGTAAATTAACTTGATGACACTTCTCTCCCTATGCAATAATGTACCTTAGAAGGCTTTATAAGGACTTCTATCACCTCATCCTATCATCCAAAGTGCCTAAAATTGTGTTCCATGTCCTGACTGCTCATACAGGACAGGTGACCGAACCAGCACATCCTTCCAACATAGGTTTTGCCCTTGATGCTTTGATTGTAAGGGCCTGGGGAGCCAATGTATGCTCTGGTTCCAAACTAGTTGGTTTATATCAGCCACCAGAGGAACCAAGCAACTGCTGTGAGTGTTGCTCCAAGCCCTCTAGTTGACAAGGGGAGAGCCATATTTGTGGCTTCACTGAAATGGCCTCATTGAGCCCAATGATGATCAAACTTTCTTGAAGATGGAAAAAGTAAAAATGGCAGGAAGGGAAAATTTTTATGTAAAAAAACAAAAGCTAATGAATAAAATAGGCCAGTAACCACAAGTTAGGGCATTGTTATTAAATATGGAAGAGGTACTACAGTTTGTATTACTGTACTTGGGTTCTAAAGCTCATGTGTCAGCATCTTCAGCTTCAGGTCCCTGGTTAGCACTTGTGAGGAGAGGGTTAGTTTCCGAGTTGGCACAAGAACTGAGGATGAGGGAGGTGATGGGGTAGCCTTGATTTGCTGTTTCCTAATCTTACTTATTAAAATTTTTGTATTTTTAAAAAAGTTGTTCTCCATCTTTAAAAAATCCGGTGCTTGATCTAAAGTAAATTTCATAAACTATCATAAAGGAGTATCAAGGAGATAATGGAAGGGAGAGTAAAATTGGGGTCATAATTTTTAATATATTCTCAGAAAAATCAAATTACCATATCTGGGAAGTCACGGAACTGTCTGATTTTTTTGAAATTTGAGATTTTTGGTAAAATGGGTGGCAGTATTGAGGGACTTATCTGTATTATTTCTTATTTTTTGATATAGTTGAGGGATCTCTCTACACAGAAGCCTAATCTTGACAACATATCAAGTACTAGACAGTGGGTGGTGGAAGCCTTGGGGAACAACTCTTGCATCTAAATTGGGAGGAGTTCCAATTCCAAACCAAGAAGGGGAAAAAGTCATCAGCTGTCCCACTCATAATCCTGGGTGATTTAGCCCATTTGGTGGATATGAGATGTGTTTTGGCATATTTCTTAAAAAGGTCATGCCTCTTCCTCATCTACTCATTACCCAAGGGTTAGCGAGAAAAATTTGGGAGGTGTACCAAGAGGAGGTGGTGATCAGAAGCTATTGCTGGTGGATGGTTGGCAGTGATTGTTCCCAATTGGCTCCCTACATCAGTTTAAGTTCCACTGGCAGATTTAAATTAAATGTTGGTGAGGTTAAATTGACTGAGTCACTCTTGGACTTAAAAAATTACTATCCTCTCTTCCCCGCCAGTGTTATTTTAAACAAAGCCATCATTGACAGGTATAGGCGCAATAAACTCCTCCTAACTCAATGAAAGTGACCTTATGCGGCCTGGCTGTGGGTACAACCTGCTGTCTGATGAAGGAGCTATTGTCATTGTGCTATGTGCTTTTAAAAGAAGAGATATTTCTTAAAGCTATTAATATCAATCTGACCGGGCAGGTCAGACTTGAGTCAGTATCAGCAATTATCTAGTATGGCAATCACCCATGATTAGATCATGGTTTATTCATGACAGTAGTGTGCTTAGTTCCACTTCCCCATTCAGCAAACGTATAGGTCAGTGGTCCCCAGCATGTACGCTGTCTCCATTTTTTTCCTTTCTGCCATAATATTTTAAACTCAAGCTTCTTAAAAATTCAAAAGTTTTTGGGAATTTAAAAAGTCAGCTGGATATTAAGTGGCAGTAATTTTCCAATTTTGGGAACCCCTGGATATTACTCGCAGATGCCCTCTTCCTTTTATATTTATATACATTAAGGACTGTACCTGAGGTATTCTTTCTGGTGTTTTTTGGTGTTCACTCATTTTGAGTTACAGCCCAGTCTTATTATCAGTACGCTCCATGATATAATGATGTGACCCCAGTTAATGTCCTTCTCCATCCTTGTCTGCAATTGGAGTGCCGCGTTGGTATTGTGTCTTTAATGGAGGGGTCATTCTTTTTATCAGATTTTCTACGCTGCAGTTAAGGAGTAGCTTCTATCTCAGACCATGATGAAGATTACTCCCATACTGTGAGTAGGGAAGCTTGGCCAAATTTCTCCCCAAGCTTGGCCAGAATAGAAAGATTACAAATGTGAGGTGTTGTTCATCTTTGAAGCCACAGTCTGGCCTTCCAATACACAGTTAAGTGCTATGGGGATAGTGTTCAAGTGGTAAATTTGATGCTCCATGGGAATCAAAGCATGTGAATATGTTGATGTCTTTGTTATCTACCAGATAACCACTAGAGGTTGAGGCGGTTCAGGTGGCCAGAACCACATATCCTTCTCCTGAGGATGATCCAGAAAGATGGTCTAGAAAATACCCCTTCTCGCAACTATGTCTCACAAGGTGGCTAAAAAAGAAGATTAGGCTTACTTTCTGTTGCCTGTTAAGATCCACGTAGGCTCTAATGTGGTATTCAATAAGATCTCTTTGATACAAGAGCATCTGGGAACTCTATGAGCCTGCAGGTCATCAAGGGTCTGGATCTCAATCTTGATGTATGATCCTCAGTAATGAATGCATTGTCAGCCTCAATGACTTTCTATCCGGTGAGATGGCCCATGTCATTATCAGTGCATGGGTCTAATTCTGTGAATGGTTCATAATCATTCCAGATTTGTTTTTATTTATTATCCTTGAGGTTGGATAATGGTGATGTCAACAGTTTGTATCATCCTGGAGCCCAACCTTTTGTCGTTTGTAATTTGTAGCATGTGACAAATTTCTGCTCATTGATATTGTTAAAATTTTGGAAATATAGTTGTGATATACCGTAAGATTTGCACAGGGTCAATCCCACTGAGCAATGGATGGATGATATAAAGATTGCTAGTCCTTGAGACAGACTAAAGGGATTATATAAATATGAAGCAAATAGTTTTGATCACACCACTTTATTTTTTGAATATAAATAGCAGATCCTTTCTGCTCCGCTCTCTTCTTCCTACCAAAAATTCTATTCCTCAAATCTTCTTGTCTCGCTTATATATCAATGACTTTGGTAGATACCAACCCTTTTGCTTGGGTTATTCTTTACCGCCATATTCTCATTGGTTCATCCTCATACCTGAGAGGCTCCAGAAGAGTCTATTATTCTTTAATTTACTATTGCCTTAGTTTGAGGAGATCTAGTAAATATTAGTCATAAGTTGACATCACCTTATCATCTTATTTGGAGGCGATCCAATAACTAACCTTCCAGGCTCAGTATCACATTTCCTAGGCGTTCAAATATTTGTACATTTTTTAGTTTATTGTTGATAATTTCTAACCAATCTGCCGCATCTATTTAAAGCTTATTGTCCAGTCATATCAGAATCTCAACATTACCCTTCTTGACTGGACAATAAGTCTCCTACTGTTTATACGCCCAAAGGAACTTTGCGTGCACTTGGTAATGGTCCAACTGCTCATGGGGTCCTTGATAGTGTAGGCGTCAATACATGTTTTCTCAATTATCTTGAATGGACCAACCCAGAAGTTGGCCAACTTATGCTTCCAACTGAACCCATGCTGGTCAAGAAATAGAACTATCTCTCCTGCTTTGAACTGGGATAGCCGCTATGTCATACCTGATTGGCGGCCTGATTCTTTGTCTTTTTGGCCAATCTGAAAGAGTATGCTTCAGTTTGCTAACATAGCTTATGACTATATTGAGGGAATGGATTGCATGGATAAAGCTAGACGTTAGGAGGCCAAAAAGGCTAAGTTGGCAGGCCTTCATGACCTTAAACATACCCTGGATTAACGCTGGGTACAGTAAAAATATGCCCAGGTTAGTCCTGGGAATATGCGTGATGCTTGGCCTGGCGTTACAGCCAGGGCGTTAAAACGCACCAGCTACATCCTCAATCCAGACAGTTTGTTACAGTTTCTGGAGAAACTGGGTTTTTAAACCCGTTCCAATTTTTAATATTACTAAATTAGATGAGTCCAGCTATAATCTATAATTCAAGGTTGGTTAATTTGAGTTACAGGGCCATGGTTAATGGTAGCGTGCATCTATTGGTTCGCTTAGGCTTAACACTACTTCCATAATTTGATAACTCGCCCCCCCATTGCTTAATTATGTTTCTATATGACCAACTTTCCTCGTTGGTTGACTTTCCTAAATAAAATATCCAATAAGTTTATGTTTTTCAATATGGTTCCTTGGGCAAACCTGTGCACGGACCTCTTCAAGGAGGTCTCCAACAACATTGACCACTTTATTTTATCTAAACTAACTACAGTATCTGGTGCACCTTAGGGCCACCCTAGTCCCCTCCAGAACGAGGCACCCAAGCACCCTAGAACCAACCTTTATATGGTTATGGATTCCCCTTTGGGTCTAACCTGGTTCTGTCATTTCTTTATTATTGATATTATAAACTGTGTTGTACATCCTCGCCCTAGGTCCCTTTTGCTAAGGCCCCTACTCAGTGCCCTATATCTGATCTTTCAAACAGCTAGTTCCCTGGAGGTGTGGCTTTGTATCCCACACTACCTATCTAGGAACGAGTGTGTTAAAGACCCTCTCTTGACATTTGCAGCTTGATTAAAGTGTTTAATAAATTAGTTAAGTAATGTTGTGGATTCATTCCGCTAGTATCTTCTATGAAGGCATAGAGCAGTTCAGGAGAAGATGGATGCCTTCTGGGAGCTAGGTAGGGTAATCTGGGGCCTTCACATGGCATAACTGAGGAAAGCTCGTGGAAACATGGGTAAGTAGCTAACACCAGAAACCAGTGAGGCGCCCTGGAAAGGTACTGTGATGGCCTGGATGGGGAGTGAGATGGAAGCTAATGATTGTAACCCAACCTGTTCTTGTGGGTGCTTCCACTCTCCTTCAGGGGGAATATGGGCAGGAAGGGGAGGCAAGAGTTGGGCGTATTGTCTGTCACACTACTTTCCTATGAGGTGGGGCGCTGAAAAAGCAGGTCTCAGCGACAAAGGTGGGGCAATCCTGATTGGCTGAGCTTTGGCTCACCTGTCTACAATAATCACCGCAGTTTTCTAAGTTGGCCTGAAACCTGGATAGCGGCCAGTAGCTTACGTGGGCTTATACTGGTGCAGAAAAAGGTGAGAGCACTCACGTACCAAAATGATGGACCAACCTGAAAGGGCTGCGATGGTTCCCGCACATAAAGAGCCCGGAGAGCAAACTTCATCACAAAAGCAAGCTGGAGACCAACTCCATTAACAAATCAACAGCGGGGGTGGCCTCTGCTGCACAGGGGGCTTCAGTATCTTTTGCTGCGGCAGCTGCTAATAAATTTGGTGTCAGAACCAAGCTTTTGAAGCGGGGAACTCTGGCCCATCCAAGGATCTGATGGAGAGCATGGTGAAAAGCCTCAAGAGGGTTCACGCCATGAAAGCTGAGACTGGATGGTCTAAGGAGATGCTCATGGTCAGGGTGATTGAGATGTGTGGGTTGCCCCGCTCCATATTTCACGTTTGTCTCCTGGGTTGAAACTTATGACCTTCCAGTCTAAGCTTGAAAAGGAACAGGTTTTGGCTGCCAGTTCACGCACAAAGAATGAGGGGGCCATATGTCTCAACATCAGCACTGAGATTGGAAGGTTCATTATGAGGGGCATACTCCTGTGAACACTAAAGGGGCCATGATGTATCAGCTGAAAGGATTTGGCAAAGTGATCTCCTTTTATGAGAAAAAGCTGGTTAAGAATTTGAAGCAGAAGGACGGTAGCTTGAAAAAGTTCACCGTAGGATCCTGGGACTGGGTTTTGAAGGTTGAACTTTTGAAATTATATGGGAGTTACCTCGTTCAGTCACTGTGGGGACCTGGAGTGTCCTTGTAATACCACCAGACAGGTGCTTCTTGTGTGGTGCGAAGGGGCACATCAGAGCCAAATGTCCTCAGGTTCAACCTCCTGCGATAGTGGCCAAGCCTAGCGGGCCTAGCATGGGGGTGCCAGTAATGGAGCCCTCTGAGAAGGATAAGTTGGCTCTCCAGAAGGCGTTGGAGAAGCTGACTGAGATGTCAGCTAAAGCAAGGGAGGAGGCAGCGGCTGGCATCACTTTAGAGGCGGTGACTGGAGTGCTGAAAAGCGAGAAGGTCAATAAGGAGTCAAAGCATTTTTGGAAGGCGAGGGAAGCAGCTAGACTCCAAATTGAGCTGAGTGGCGCTTTGTCACAGTCCGCAAAGGAAAATATGGAAGCGGTCGCCTCCAAAATGGATGGGGTTCTCCCCATCACTCAATTGCGTAAGAGGAAGGCGACCATAAAGGATGTGGGTGTTACAGAGCACGCGAGGCCTGTAGGGGAAGAGGCGGAGATGAGAGAGGTGTTGCCTGCTAGCAATAGTGGGCCAATGAATTCTAACCCAATGCCTCCAACTGAAGCGGAAAGTCTATTTAGGACCCTGGCAATGGAAAGATTCCGGAGGCTGTTGTGACCAAGCAGCCTCCACCCCCAGCCCAGTCTAGTACTGGAAAGGGGAGGAAGAAACGTTGTCCTGCTAAACCAGATGAGGTGGAAGAGGAAGAGAACCCCCAGATCCTAACACCGAGGCCTCTTCAGTTTCAAACCTATGGCAATCAGGGTTAAATTTGCTAATGCACGGGGTCTGAATGGACTCAAACAGCAGCAGAGGGTGAAACTCCGATTGCAACAACATGGGATAGATATCAGCTTCCTCACTGAGACTAGTCCAAACCTGGGATGGAAGAGGACTGGGCTTTCCAATTTTCTCTGAAACAATCATTTTACTCTCACTTGGTGGATCAACCAAACTTAGACTCTCCCTTAGGGGAGGGAAAGAGGGAGGGGGAGAAGCCAAAGGGGTTATTTTGGTCTAGTGGGCGGACAAGGTCAATGTGTTGGATAAAAGGGTATTGGTTCCTGGAAGAGCAGTGGCAGTAATGTCACTGTTTGGAGAAGAATCAATTTTGGTTTATCGGCATATATGCGCCCTATTATGGATCTGAATGGAAGGCCTTCTTCCAGAAGGTCAGCCTAAAGATTCAGGAGGAAAGCATCTGGAAGTCGGTAGTGCTGGGGGGAGACATGAACTGTGTCTGCTTTAGGGATAACAGGGTTGGGGCGTCAGGAAACTGGAGTTCTGATCCTGGAGCCCACTAGTTGGTCATTTTAATGATCAACCTCAGCCTACTAGATGTGTGGAAAGCTGGCCGTGGTGAGGAGAGGGAGACTGGGTGGACTCACATCCAGGGGGATCATTTCTCCCGCATTGACCTCGTGTCAGTGCCCCAGCCTCTCCTGAGTCGCTGCAAGTTGATCTTTGGAATCATGATCCAGGTGCTTCAGACCACAGGCCTCTAGAACTTCAGATCAGCGACCCTTAGGTTGCTTCTGCGGGGAAAGGAATCTGGAGGATGAGCCCTGAACTCCTGAAGTGGAGCCCACTTCAGGACATCATGAGGAAGAAGGTGAGGTGGTGGAGAATTCAGATTGTGGGAAGCCTGATGCACCAGAAAAATGGTTGTGGATGAAGGCTGATCTCAAGATGGCTTGTGAAATCTTTGGGAGGCAGCTATGGGCCATGCATTCGAGGTATGAAACCTTGGAGAGGAGCTTTGGGAGTACCTGCAAGCAGGCTATGATAATGGGGGCATCTGCCTACACAGCTAAGGCCGAGATGTATGCAAAATTGATGGGAGCCTTTATGATGGATCGCCTCAAACAAAGGAAGTTTAGATGGGACGAGGATTCTAACAGCAATGTGGCCCTACTCCGCAAGGCGGTAGGGGCATTCAGACCTTCAGCAAGGATATTGTCACTTTCTGATGGGGGAGTTGAGGTGAAGGATGCAGCCCACATGGCTAAGGTGGTCAAATCCTACTATGAGGATCTTTATGGCCCTTTGAGAATGACCCGTAGGCATCCAAAGTACTCTCAAGTGGACTGGGGTACTTCCAAAGAGACTCAGCTGCACCTATGTAGCAAGATCCGCAAATTGGAGGTGTCAGATGCCATCTGAAAAGTTAAGAATGACAAGGCTCCCAGGGATGATGGGTTGATCTTAGAGCTCTTCAAGTTATTTTAGGCAGAAATGTCTGAGATGCTTGCTGAGCTTTACAATCAACTCCTGGCCTCCAGTATAATTGAGCCGGCGTTTTCAAAGGGTGTGGTGGTGGTGTTGTATAAGAAGGGCGATCCCTCCCCCATGGGGAACTATTGGCCTTTGACTCTGCTTAACGTTAACTACAAGATCTTAATGAAGATCCTAACCAATCAACTAAAGGGGGTTGTGGCGGACGTTGTTGGGAAAGAGCAGAATGGGTTTATCACAGGGCGCTCAATTACTGATAACTTGATGCTGCTTCACCTGATAGAAGAGTGGGCAAAATAAACAGTATGACCAGAGGGGGTGGCTACTGCTTCTTAATCAAGAGAAGGCGTATAATTGGGTGAATCATGAGTTTTTTGGGAAGTGTTAAGTAGGGTTGGAATCAAGGGGCATTTGTTGAGACTGCTTAAAGTGATTTATGAGAAGGCCTCATCAGTTTTCAATATCAATGGGGTCCTCTCCCACCCCTTTAAGGTGTGTAGGGGCGTGCGTCAGGGAGACCCTCTATCTCCCTTGTTGTTTGTCCTTGCAATAGAGACCCTTTCAGTGGCTCTCAGAAAGTCAGACTGGAGGAAACTTACCATCAACGATGAAGAGTACTCTCACTCAATGTTTGCGGATGATATGTGGATTTGTGTTTCATCGGAGGATAAGGATAAGGTGGTGATGAACATTCTGAAGATGTATAGAACGCAAGCAACGCTAAGGTTAATCTGTCAAAATCCAGGGCTTGGCCCATCGGCAGAACAGCAATGTTGAATGTGGCACCAAAGAGCTCGATCCCCTAGATGGCAACAGGGGAGAAGTTTCTGTACCTTGGGTGTCCCATCCCTGGGCGAGCGTTACCACATGATATTTGGCTCAAACTTGAAGCAGACTTTAAAAAAGAGTCTTGGAAATGGTATTGGTTCAACTTATCTTATCAGGGCAGGGCCATTGTCATGAACACTTTCATTCTTTCCAGACTATGGTACATTGCCAGATTTGTTCCACCGCCAGCATCTTCCATCAGAAGAATACAGAGTTCAATCATCCAGTTCATTTGGTGAGGGCGAGCGTCAAAAACCAGTTACTATAACTTGTGTCAGGAGGTGAAGAAGGGGGGAATCGGTCTGATTAACTTCAGGAGTATGATCAAAGCACTGCAGCTGAAATGGATTGCATGGGTCGCTCATGAGGGAAATTCTATCTGTTTTTCTCCAATACTGGAAGACTACCTCTCTAAGGCTTGCAAGGACAGTTCAAATAAGGATCTTGGTGTTAGCTGGGGCATCAATTAAGGGGCCATTTCAAGCATGGGGAGCCTACCAGGCTACTGGAAGGATTACTTTAAAGCTTGGGCGGGCAGCAAGGATATATTAGAGGGTGGAGAGTGGACCAATGAAAGAATCTGGGAGATTCCCCTTTGGGGAGGAGCTTGGGGACTGGAGATGGAACCTCGTCTGTGCAAGGCCTTTAAGCACTTTATCAGGATGGTTCACTGTGGGGACCTCCTTGATGATGATGGCCGGAGGGTGCTTAGGGTGGAAGCAGCTAGTCATGTTGCTAGTACCTCCAAGGTGTTGGTAAAGAAGGCATGGGATGTTGTGGAAGCAACTGAACTGCCTTCTTGCTGGAGAGAAGCAATTCCTTTTCTGGCTGCATTAGAGGCTGGGGAAGCCCATTCAGAAGGTCGTGGAGGGCAGGATCAGCGGGTGTTCCCATGAGGAAGAGAAGGCTGGATATACTCCATATGGGAAAGCCTCTTCGTCCTTTGAGACTGACTTAATGTGGGGGAGGTAGCGGTGTCTGCCTCTCAGATTTTACAACTTCCAGGTTCCAGAAGCTACAAGACAGAGAGCTCTGCTCGACGTACTTGTCCCGGATCACTTTCAAAATGTGACCTGGCCTGAAGGACCTGTGGGGAAGGAAGGTTAAGGGATGCTGGTCTATACCAGCTCAGAACTTTCTCTTCCAACTCCGCAGCAAAATCCTGGTCACTGGGGCGACTCTGCGCAAGTGGAGTAAGCATAAGGAGGATGAACTTATGTATGCCTGTAAGGTGTGTGGAGGGGAGGAGATGGCAAAGCACATCTTCACAGAGTGTCCGGAAGCAGATGCTGTGTGGAGTAGTGTTCTCCTTTGGTATGAAGCATACCAACCAAGGTGTGAGTTATCCTCTGGTCATCTCGCATGGCCAGAGATCTTGACTGCATATGCCCCACCAAGTCTGCTTGCAGACAAGGAGGGGTTCAGGGTCTGTTGCACGATATGGGGGAGGTGATGTATGGTCTATGGATTGCCAGAAACCAGCGTTGCTTCCCTTCAGAAGGAATCCAGGCAACAAGCTCACTGGCCATAGTCAAGTGATGGCAAGGAATAGCTGTAGAAAGCTATGGCAATCCTCTTTCCTCAAGTAAGTCCAACTTGGGGGTAAGTCTGGTCTCATTCCTCGCAGTAAGGGATGGGAGGCATATCTCTGAACTGGCTGTGTAGCCTTTGCTACCTGGTTTACCAAACAGCAAAGAATATGTCAGTTTGGGGGTGGTGTGAGCCACCCCACCCGCGGTTGGGCCCACTTTGATGGTGCTTAGATTCGTGAAGCCCCAGTGCGGCGGGGCAGTACCCCAGGTTTCATCTCACAAAGTTGCCTACACTGGGTGCCCTAACGGGCACACAAAAACTCAAAGATGGGTGCCTTCCATATAGTAGCTGGAAGGGACTCTTTCCTGTTGCAGAGTGATAGCTAATGTTGTAGGCGAAGCTGGCAGTGGAAAGGAGAGAACTCCAATCTGAAGGTCTAACCATTACCAATTTCTGGATTATGTTCGCAAAGGTCCCATTAACTTTCTCATCCATACCGTTGGACTTGAGGTGATATGGGATCATCAGAACCCCGCGGATAGCCATCATCCCCTTTAGCTTTGAAAATATGTAAGAGGTAAAGTTAGTTTTGTTATCAGTAAGGATGAACTGAGGGCAGCAATGTCACTGTATTATGCATTGTATTATAAACTTGGCCAATGTGACCTCCCCCAAATCCTGTATTGCCCGTGCTTCAACTACCTGGTCAAGTGGTTGATTGCCAACAGAATGTACTTGGACTGGTTCACTCCCATTAGCAAGGGCCCATTGACGTCAATGGAAATTGTATACCAGGAAAAATGTGGTTCTACTACCTGACAAGAGGTCTTCTGGCGGAACAGCTTTTCCACTTGGCACTGGCGGCACAGATAATTGTCTCAAGAACGGTGAAGTTTATGATCCCCAATAATAATGAGCGCGCAACAATTTTACCATCTTGCACAATCCACCATGTCCAAACGCCTTATGTGCGATCATAATAATGTTTGGCCGTGATGAGGGTCACAAAAAAGTTTACCATAGAATCTCCAATCTGTTTGTACAACTGCCCGTTCTGCTGAAAAGTATTAGCTCACATCTTATTTAACGTTTTTATAACTTGCAGCGGTTTGACATCATATCTGCCGCTAAGCATTTTGTTGTACATTACATTGCTAAGATCCTCTGTAATGGCAATCATGGGTAATCTTGATAAACAATCTGAATTTTGGTGTTTGACTCCAGGTTGATGAAGTATCTCAAAAATTGTAAGCCTGCAGTTTGAGAGCCCATTGGACCAGCCGCCCTTCAAGCTCTCTGAGATTCTGCGACCAGCATAATGAAGCACGATCTTTTACTACTTTAAAATTCACTGCATGTAAGTGCACCATGAATTGCTTATATGTATAGATCACCGCTAAGCACTCTTGTTCGCTTATGGTATAATTGCGTTTGTGGCAGTTTAGGTTCTGACTGCAGTATGCAACTGGATGCTCCTCCACCTCATTGTCTCTTTGGGATAAAGCCGCCCCAACGGTGAAAAGAGACGCATCTTCTAAGCTATTTCTTTTATAAAATCAGATAGAATAGCACCGGCGTGCAGATTAATGCCATTTAAAGTGTATCATAGAGCATTATTGACGTTCCATCCATTTAAATATGGCATCCTTTTTTAGAAACTCAAACAGAAAACCTCTAATACAACTGAAGTGAGGGATAAAGCGTTGCTAGTAACCAACCATCCCCCAAAAAACCTGTACATTGCATTTGCTGCTCATTGGGGTCATTTTCCAAATAGTGTTCACCTTAATTGGCTTCAGTTTAAGCCCCTTGCGTCTATCACAAACCACAGGTATTCCAGATGGGCTTAGAAGAAGTTATATTTATGGGGCTTAATCTTGATGTTGGCCTCAGCAAGCCGGTGAAATACCTCCTCCAAATGCGTAAGGTGCTCAGAGAACGTTTGAGAGAACTCTTTGATATTGTTAAGGTACACAAGAACGCACAACAGCTTCAGGTCACCAAGATGGTGCCCATAGCCCGTTGGAGCGTATCTGGGGCGTTACAAAGCCCTTGAGGCATATGTGTTGGCTGAAAAAGCTCCTTGGATGTCTCACGGCGCATTTCTCCTGTTATTCAGTGGGCAACTCAATTTGCCAGTAATCTGATATCTAATCAATCGCCGAGAAGTAACAAGCCCCAATAACTAATCCAAAGCATTGTTGATCCGCGGCAAAGGATACAAGTCTTTTTTAGTGACAATGTTGAGCTTCCAGTAGTCTATCACTATCTGGTTGGTACTGTCCTTCTTTTTTGCAATTAGAACAGGAGAATCCTAAGGAATATTTGGCAATCTAAGTATCATTTTCTCCAGCAGCTCTTCCAATTTGCTCAGTAACTACTTCTTCAGCTGCCCTAAATTGGAGGATCATCCAAGACATGATGGGGAATGATCCTCAGTGTCTAATCAACGGACCACCCCCCAAATTGCACCCTAAATCATGGTTGTTGACAGCAAAATTCTCCTTATATTTTTTGTAATAATGCTATTGCCTGATCTTTCTGTTCTTACAATAGCCCCATTAAATTCTGCGCAGTACCACCACCATTACACCAGGCCGCACTTTGACAGGTAGACCAAATTTATCCAGCAACACAAACTTGTGAAACCATAGGACCTCCTCCACAGGTGTCAAGTGTAAATATGTCACTATCTGACGTTTGCGGACTTGAAATGGTTTTTTTTTGTAGATTTACTAGAAAAACCTTGATCTCCTTATGTCCTGATAGTATAATGCCTGGGGCCACATGGGGATCAAGCCGCAATTGCTGCTAGGCAAATGACCTACCCATAGAGCCCAGATGGTACTTCCATCTTTAGCTTGATGTTTACTATTTGGTGTATGGAGGGGGTGGCTATAGACCCAGCATCTATGTGAGGAAGCCATTGATATTCATATATCTGCTGGGGGAGGGCTCAGGACTTCTTCTTTAGTCTTTGGTAGGAAACTGGATTCATCTGTCACTATAGGCAAGGTTGATATGTCCTTTATGCACCAGATTCTTTGGCACTCTGCTGGAGTAAAATAATTGGGATCCGCTGCCCCAAAAATTCTGAAGGATTCCTATGTCATATTAATGACAGCCCCAAAATAATGCAGGAAAGCAGATCAAATTAAAAGTTCATAATTACTGTTTGGCAATACTATTTCCTGGAGCTACAATGACAATTGACCCAAACCATTAAGGTAGAGCACTGTATTCTCCCTCAGAGACCATGATTTCCGATCCAGTGGTCCCATACTTATTTGATGCTCTACATCAGGTTTTAACGTCAACTTTGCCACCAACTTAGTGGAAACTATATTGACTGGGGTGCCCATATCTATTATACTGCAGACTTCATTTTTTCTACGAAAATATCACATTATGTACATCAAAATAAGAAGAATTTTGACTGTTTAATACGTGGAAATTTAAAGAATCTCTTTTTCTAAGGAAGCACATAATCCTATCACCAACTTTGGGGTAATCTTTAACAATAGCGTTCATTGGGAGGGCGACGTTTACTCCTTTCATGGAAAGTGCATCTGATGGCGGTTCTGGCTCATCTGGAGAAACTTGCTCAAAAATTTGGCAGGCGTAAGGCTTTGGTTGCTCCTGAGGTACTTCTTTCGCTGCGGCACTGGCTTGCGTTTATGTCAGTACATCTACCCCTCCAACCAGCAGCTTATATAGTAAATAATCATTGTACTGAAGGACTTCTGCTTAATATACTTTGATAGTATCAGTTGAGACGTTTGGGGTTGAAATAGCGGAGGTAGAGGGTCATATATCACTCTGCTCCATCTTTTACCTGGTAATATTGATCCTGCTGTACGTAATAAACCTGATGGTTGTGGAAGCTCTGGTCAAGGTGCCCAGGGTGACTGCAATCAAAGCAATCTACCCCATAGGGCCTGCATCCTTGGTTATCATAAGATGGCTAAGGCCAATACTTTTGCTGTTGGAAATTGGTATAAGTAGGCCTGTAATGGATCAGGAGGCACCTGATCCATACATTGGTTCAGATTGGGTGGACTTCAATCCAAATGTGGCCCCTATTCAATAGGCATCGAACTCAGTAAGTTCAGAACTGGGTGAAATCACCATCCTGAACCCAAATCACATCTGTGGAATGATGACGAGTTTACATGGGGTGTGGATGGTGATCTGGTAGAATGGCAAATCTTTGCTAACGATGTGGTGGTAGGGGCTCATAAGGGTTTAATAAAAACAAGAAAGCTTATTCCATGTTTGCAGTGCACTATTTAGGGGAAGACGTTGCAGCCCTGTAGGGCAGTTGCGTCTTCTACAAGGAAACAGAACTCAAAAGTAAAGAATATTGGCTAGCTCAGATAACATTTATTTTATTTAGTAAATATAAGTGGATCAAATCGAGGTCGTGAGCTCCACTATTGAGCTCAGTGTGGCGTTAGCATCATTCTCGGCCCTTTCCTGGTCCCAGACTCTGCTGTTAATATGCAGTGTCATGGGAACAGTGGTACAAGAATACATGGCAATGACAAGACATGGCAGTCAGTTTTGGGATGGGCCTCTGCGGCCTATACCTAGTATGGTCATTAACATGGCTCTTACTTCCCAATTCATTAGGTGCATATTGGCGTGAACCCGCCCGTTACAAGGCCCAGGCCAATAGTTTGGCTGCTGATGGTTGGAGTAAACAGGCCCAGGTCAAATGTTGGGCTGCTGGAGATTGTCATAAGCAGATCCAGGCTGTAAGTTAAAGTGTTGGGGAAAACTCAGCTGAGGGCGAGGCGCATAGTCATAATAAGGCTGGGGTTACTAGACAGAATCTTAACCAGGCGGGATGATTCCCCTAAAATAAGAAGGTCTGGCAATGGCTGCATTAGGTTTTCAATCTTTAGTATGTGGTGTAAAGGTCACAGATAAATGGTGAAAATTTTGAACAACCTTGAGCAGGGGTAAGTCATCCTTCAAAACTGGAGCCATGACGTTGTAAAGTTTGCAGTATGGCTTCGCCGCGGAGGTCATCACAATGCCCACATCAGATTCAGATAGAGCCCCTGCCCCAATTAACAAATGGGCTTCTGACATTAGTCATTCAGCATATTCAGCAAGGGTCTCATTATGTTAAGATTTAATGGTCAAGAACACAGCTCTCTACTGCGACAGCTTTGCTGTACCTCCAAACAACCGCAGAACAGTATCCTTCACTTCTTGATAAGTAACGGAACTTCTTGGAAGATAGCAAGCGACTTGGTCGACGCTTCCAACTTCCAAAGCAGATATCAGCAATTTAGCCTTGTGCCAATATGAGGCTCCTTTTGCTGCAAACTCAAATTGTTTAAAGAACCCATGGATGTTCCATTTGTGGTCAAATGGAGGAAGCTTATAATACAAACCTCCACCTGCTTGTAACTGTGAACCTTTGGAGCGTACTGAGGAATTGGTTGAGACCCATATACAGTATATCGTCAAGGCTCTGGTTTGATAAGGAAGCAGTGCTTGGCTTGTCCGCCGCTTCAGGGATAGCATGGGTCCCTTTGATGGGAAGTACGGCCATCACCTGGTGGAATTGGTTCAACAAGGCATAATCATCTCTGGGGCTGCCATCTAGGGTGGAGTAGCTCATCTGCCTGCATGTTCAGAGAAAAGCGCCTTGGCTAGGTACCCAGCCTCATAATCATTGTAGTACAATTCTTTCCAAATGGCCCCTTGTTGTTCATCCACTCCCCAATGAGGGCGCTGAGGGTGGGAGGTGCTGTTCAACTTTTTCTCTGCGCAATATAGTCGTTCAGTAGTGTTGTCCAGGAAATTAGAAAGTTACCTTTTTGGTTGTCCAAAGATCCACATCTGGCTGAATGTGATGTCAAGCTGGTTCATTATGTTGTTACACTCCTGGAGGAGCTTATCCTGATTCTAGATTACTGCGTCCAAAACAAGTTTATGTTCCACATATTCAGCTGGCACATTGTACTGTGAGGTTTTTCTATTAATGCAGGCCTGATGCAACATGGCTAGCGATTGGAGAGCTTTTAATTTTAATTATTGATAGTTGATCAATGAAGCCCCCTGTAGTGAGAACCAGTGTTATAATTTTGGCGTTATAGTCATATGCCATAAGATTTGCACAGGGTTGATCCCACTGAGAAATGGACGGATGATATGGAGATCGCCAATTCTCAAGGAAAACTTACGGAATTTAATAGACATGAAGAAAATAGCTTTGACCACACCACTTTATTTAATTATATACTATGGCAGATCCTTTCTGCTCCGCTCTCTTCTTCCTACCAACAATCTTCCTCCTCCAAATCTCTTTTATTTCTGTTTTATCAACAGCTTCAGTAGATACTAACCCTTTTTCTTGGGCTATTCCATATCACTGTATTCTCATTGGTTCATCCTCATATCTGAGAAGCTCTGGAAGAATCTATTATTCTTCAATTTGCTATCGCCTTAATTCAAGGCAAAATAGTAAATATTTGCCATAAGTCAACATCACCTTATTGCCTTATTTGGAGTCTATTCAATGACTATCCTTACTGGCTCAGTATCGCCTTATTATAAGGCGCTAAAATATTTGTGCATTATAATATCATTTTTGAATTTTAGCCAATCCGCCACAGCTATTTGGGGATTATTGTCCAGTCATATCAGAATATCAACAGATATCTTTTCCCCTGCTGAAGCAGTGGGGTCAATTATTTCACCTCCTTCCCCCACAGCGCTGCCAGTGGACTTCACTTCCAACTTGGTCCAGTACAAGGACATTTTTGATATGGAGAGTTCACCCCATACCACTCCAAGTATGGTCTGGACTTCTGCCTGACGTAAATGTAATCAACACCAACTGTCCCCTGTACTCTTATACAGAGCAGAAAGATAATTCCATGAAAGGTGAGGTTATTTAATATGAACACAAAAGGGTGGTTGTTTAAGGCCACCTCACATATTGCTGCTCCCATAGTTTTCACTCAGAAGGCTAATGGAACGTTGCGCCCATACATAGACTAAGGGCATTTAAATATTAATATTGTTCACTATCCCTATCCCTTTCCCCTCAGGCAGGCATTTAGCTAGGAAATTACAAAGCCCAGTTGTTTTGAAACTCAATTTTGTAAACGCTGTAAAAATTTAAGGGTTTCGTTGATTGTTAATGACTGATAACCCCTAATTTTATAACTACACAGGTCTGGTGTTGTGCAACTCTTCACGTTGTCTGATAATAATATATAGTCAATTGATAATAGTATGAAGACTATTATCTATAGTTGAATAGATCACTAGGGTTGGGTCCAACGCTTGAACAGTATTTCTCCTCAAAATACTTATTATGTCCTTAATAGGGATTCATTCATTTATACTGTCTAACTTGATCCACATTCAGATCCTCGTTTATGGCTTCTCTCTTGTGACACACAATTGACAGCAATTCCCATCTTACTCAGATTCTCTTCTCTGGATCCACGCTCAGATCATTACTCTTTATCCTATTAAAGAGTCTCCAATTAAAGCACAAGGCAGTAATTTCCTTGAAAAAAGGGCTAATAAAAAATTCTGGTAACTACTTTTTTTGGTAATTGATCTCTTTTTTATTAAGTGAATTCTTAGGGGAATTTATAGTAGGAATTCGGCGCCCAACTCTCAGTTGGCGCCTCATCAATGAAATGGCAGCCGTTGCTATTGAATTACCCATCATCGTTTCATCAGCAATGTTCTTCCCCATCCTGGCTAGGATTCCATTGTCAGACATCCTTAATACCTAAGATGGAAAAAAGAGTCATAAAACGTGTCCCTAACGTTTTCCTTTCAATCCCTGAAAACCAACCATATTTGGCAAGCAACCTGCTTAGGTAATGGGACTTGTTACCCATTAAGACAGGTTGCAAACCAACTAGTAAATTTGCTAGTTGCAGGCAGCATCACTCGCCTTGCAGCTTGATCCTTAAATTCCCAATTGGTCGTTGGTAAACCCCTACCAATCTCAATCAGTACACCTGATAGTTAATCATCAATCAATTATCAGATGCCCTATTTTATCAGCAACTCTGTCTGATGAGATCTTAAGCATTCACCTAGATTGATCTCTGATGGATCTGAACCAGGCGAATTAACTAAAACACCTTGAACATTGTTAAACTAAAAGCAGGGCCAACTAATATCCAATTCATTTTGGTATAAGTAATTATCCCCTAGCAACCCCTGGTAATCTAGTTGGTTGGAAATGTGGGCAGAATATCAACAAGCGCGTTCAACCAAATTAGGGTGGCAGAAATCCAGGAGTGACTTACAGCGGTTTATACCAGAAGAAGAATATCCTAGTTCTGAATGATGCTTTTCAGCTTTAAAAATCCCTAGCCACATTCTGATGGATGATTGATGACATACTTGGTGACCTTTGGTTCACCTGTGCAGTAGCATATATAAAATGATATCCTAGTGCATTCCCCCACTCCTAAGAGCATAAGCAGACCTGGAAGTGGTTCTGTATGCTTTTCATAAGGCTGACCTCTATGTAAATTTCTACAAGTGCAAGTTCTTCAGAGAGGAGGTTACATTTTAGGTAACTTGGTCCTGAAGGATGGTTATGCAATTCTGCCCAGTAAGAATAAAGCAGACCTCACATGGCCCACTCCTACCACTCAGAAGCACTTGCAGAGTTTTTTGGGCACAATCACATTTTTTTAAAAATTCTTACCTTCCCTCTTAAAGCTGGACGCCCCACTGCATCCCTTGGTGGGAAAAAATGTTATGTTTCGATGTACAGAGGAGCGCCAATGGGCGTTTGGCGACATCAAGGAGGCGTTCATGGCACCTCCATTATACAATGTTCTAACCCCACCAAGCCTTTTTCTTTAGTGTTAAACACCTCATTGTCTACCATGAAGGCAGTGCTGTTTCAAGCACATCACAGGATCAAACATCCAGTCACGTATTTTTCATGCAATTTTGCTTCATCTGACAATACTGGAACATTTACAATAAATAGTTGGATATAATAGCATAATTGCATACTCACTGGTGGACCTTCTGAAGGGCGCCACATGAGATGATCATGTGGAAGGATCATAAGGCCATGATGTACTTCTGGAAACCCCAGAAGTTGTCACATTTTCAGGCTCAGGTATTCTGAAACTTGTGCAAAATTTAATTTTAAGTACAAGTTTGTAAATATTCATTAAATGTTCTTCCCAATCTGCTAAATCACAACCCTTCCCTGAGTTCAATGTATGAAAAGATGTAATAATTGACAACAGTGATCCCTTCCACCCAGATTCTCACCAAAATTTCCTCAAAATTCCAAGGACTGACTGATAGCCATATGTGCCATTGGTATTTTAGCTGCTGGCATGTCAGACCTACTGCATGGAGGCGTTGGAGCTGTTCAACCAGTTGGGTACGCCAAGCCACAAATATACTTATTACTTAGTAGTGGAGGCCCAGCTTATGTTTCATGGCTGGGTTTGGGTGCCTCCCCAATTCCAAGATGAAGTTCTCCAATCACCATGTTCCCTCAGTGGTAGGTCACCCTGGGCACAAGTTTTGATATGATCAAGCAAACATTCAACTGGCCAGTCATCTCCAAGGATTTTCCAACTCATAAACCCAATTTCATGGCATGTGTGTGTGCTAATTTGGACTAATTAGGTCATAATGATCTCCTGCAGAAGGCTCAGGGTCCATGGACCTCAGTATCCATCAACCTCTTTGTTGAGTTCCACCATTCCAATGGCTTCAACACAAATATGGTAGTCATGGACCACTTTAAAAAGTTCTCCCTGTGTATACCTTGTATATCCAATATTACTTCTGAAGAGATGGCCCAGACTTTTTTCTGCCATGATTTCTCAAAGTTTGGCGTAACCTAGGTGGTAGCAATTGACTGCGGCTGCAGTTTTCAGCTCAGTTTTGGACTGCTATGTTGAGTATCTTGAATATACAGCCACGCCGGTCCATGGTGTATCATCCTCAGTAAGATGGTCAGATGGAGAGAGTCAACCAGTTCCTTAAATAGTACATCCGCTGCTATGCCTCCACCATGCAGGATACCTGGGCCACCAATATTCTCATGGTGCAGTTTGCATGTAACAACGCTACTCATTTGTTGACTGGGTTTTCCCCCCTATGAAGCTACTTTGAGGTATAACCCATAGTTCCTTATTGGTCCTCGTCACCACCCCAAAGTACCTGCCGCTGAGGAGAAGTTGCAGCAGATATGGTATATAATCTCTGGTTCAGGAGCACCTGACAAAGGCAATATGTGATTAAAAGCAGTTTTTTGGATCATAAATGCTTTCATGCCCAAGAAACTAAGGTGGGGTCACAAGTGATGCTAAATACATGACACCAGCATTTAAAGGTACCATAATGGAAGTTGTCAAGCAAGTGTTCTGGTCCTCACCTGGTGAAGGAGGATTTAGTTAATGGGGCCTTCCAGTCGGCGCTTTCTGTGCATTGGAGTCAGTTCCCAATATTACATGCTTCCAAGTTATCTTCATTTAAAAGGGATGGCACATGCTGAACCAGAGCCATTGTGATCAAGGGCTCAGAAGAAGTATAGTTGAATGCCATTCTGGCATCACAGAAACCACATCACTTGGTGCAATTTTTAGTGGCCTGTAAGGGGTTTCTTTCTATAAAAATAGCTGGGTGAGTGCCAGCAATTGCAGTAATCAACATAATTTGGTGGAGGCCTTCCACATCGCCCATCCAGATGCTTCATGGCCCCCTCATAAGGTTGCCACCATCTTGGCAATAAAGTTACCCAAGGAGCACAAGAATGTTGTGCTGGCCCAAACTCCAAGTGGAGGTGCTCCCCCAATTCAACAAGGTTTGGGTAATGTAAGCCTTGGGGAACAACCCTTGCGGCTATATTAGGAGTATTTTTCTTTTTTTAGTACTAGATGGTCCCAACCCGAGGGGGAGATTCATCAATGCTTATTGAATTACGCCTGGGCTCCTAAGAGCCTGAGGCGAGGGAAGGGGAGGGAGGAGGCATCAAGAAAGGGAGGGGGTTTGCGCGCCAGAGCCGTGCTGCAGTGACAACTGAGTGGGGAGGGTTGGTGACATAGTGCAGAGCTTCAGGCCCATCTCAAAGTGTACCTGAAAGTGGGTGATCATGTGTGGAAGGGTCCACACCTGCTGGTCAAAGGCAGCACGAAGGAAGGAGTTATGGATGATCCAGATGGATGTGGCATAGGTGAGGACATGGGGGGGTCGGTGGCAACCAGGCAATGTCTGCTCAAACATGAGGCCTTGCACAGGGTGTCCAGACCAGGGCTGAGCATGGAGGAGCGCGCGGGCCTTTCAAAATGCAGCGACACCTGGGCAGGTGAAAAAACGATGGAGGTGGGAGTCAATAGGCTCTGCACAGCGGGGGCAGCTTCGGTGCTGGAAGGTAGGGCCAGTCCAAACCCTGTCCTGTATGAACAGTGGAGCACCCTCCATAAGGTGTTGGACACCTTTGCTGACAGTATGGGGTGATAGACGTCCTTCCAAAATTCCTTAAGGTCAAATCTCACGGAGGGAGGGAGGAGCTCAAGGAGTCTTGGGCGGATGGGAGGACAATCTTGGGGGTTGAGGCGAGTTGTGACAACTTGTCCATTGTGCACAATTGCATGACGATGGGGGCTGAGGCCAGGGCCTTCCCTTCTGTATGGGAAGGCATGGTGGATCCGCGCGCCTACTCGTTTCAGGGCAAGGAGAGCCTGGTTTTAGTAGGGGGATGAGGATGGTTTCAGGCGATGGCCTGGGTGGTTTGTGAGCCACTCCCCTTAGTGAGGTCAGAGATGCTCTAGGAAGACCCAGAGCTGCTGACACTGACTGGCGGAGGGCGGGCGCCCATTGGGGCATGGGGGTCGCGTCCCAGCAGACAATCGGCCATAGGAACTTCAGGAAGATTGTGGTGGCGTGGGATCGCGTGTCCAGAAGCCCTAGGCCCCCTTCATTGCAGGGTCGGAAAATGGTTGAGAGGGCCATTGGTGGATGGTTTGAGCCCCAGATCCAACAGCGGAGGAGTACATTGAGCCGCGTATAAAAGGCATCTGTGAATGGGCAAACGTGCGCTAGGAACCAGACTTTGGAGAGGAGGAACACATTGGCCATCAGAGCTCGACCCTGGGGGTGATGTGCCACCAGTTCCAGCTGGCAATCCTAAAGTTAACTGCTGCAAGGAACAAGTCCTCATTGTCTTTTAGCGCAACTCCTTGTTGGTTGGTGAGAACGCCCAGGTGACGGAAGGTACCGCGCACAGGTTCAATACCAAATGGTGGGGGAAGGTGGGGGAGCCGACCTGTACAACTGTTGTCTTGGAGGTGTTGACCATGGAGTTGGACGCCTTGGTGTACCTCTCAATGGTCAAAGCAGTGAGGGCAACATCCCCAGGGCATCCAAATGCAATGGCGGTGTCATCTGCAAATGCCATGGTGCGTGTGGGGGCTTTACCTGGGACCAGAATCCCTGTTAGCTTGTCCTGTAAGGAGGCCAAGAGGGGGTCAAGGGTGATGTTAAAAAGGATAGGGCTCATGGGGTCCCCTTGCCGGAGACCTTGTCCAA
Organism: Massospora cicadina; assembly: GCA_022478985.1. NCBI lineage: Eukaryota > Fungi > Entomophthoromycota > Entomophthoromycetes > Entomophthorales > Entomophthoraceae > Massospora > Massospora cicadina. The sequence continues at coordinate 102,898 of JAKSZP010018598.1, read as the reverse complement.
CTGGTACTGCCACTGTAAAACCCATTAGCGCCAGGACTCTGGTGTGGAGCTGGTCATAGAGCGCTAATATCCAGCGCCTAGCTGCGGGGGGAGATGGAAGGGCCAGGGAAGCATCAATATACTTCCAGGCCACCCGAGCATATGCTTTCTCCATATCCAGGAGAGCCACAAAGCCAATCACCTTACGAGAGTTAGCAGTCAAAGTCACTGAAGGTCATTATAGTTGTCCCATAACGACCTCCCCGGAATAAAACCGTGCTGGGATGGGGAGAGGCGAGGTGACACCCATTTGGTGATGCGGTTGGCCAGAAGCTTCGTGAAGAGCTTGTGGTCTGTGTTGATCAACGCTATGGGGCGCCAGTTCGCCAGGTTCTCACGGTCTGACTTCTTGTGAATGAGGGTCGTGATTGAGCCTCTGGAGTCGGGGAGGACCTCGCCATTCACCAAGAGTGCAGCGAAGAGGTCGCGGAGGGTTCTGGCTATCACCGCAGGTTCCAGAAGAGTACACCTCGAAGGGTATTTCGTCTGGGCCTGGAGCTTTAAGCCGTGGATTTCAGAAGGGTTTCCATCACCTCCTGGATGGAAATAGGCGCCAGTAGAGCCTCATCAGCCCGTGGGTCAATGGGTGGCTCTGGAGCCTGCCACAGGAAGACTTGGATGTCCGACGGGTCCACCTGGGTGGCATGGAAGAGGCTGGAGTAGAAGCGGTGTAGTTCCTGCATTATTTCCTCCTTATCCGAAGTGGTTGTAGTGCCAATCTTCAGTGCAGTAATATCCTGCACTGTTGACTGGGCTTTATGTTTCTGAAAGAAGAAGCGGGTGGGGCGTTCCCATTGAGCATAGTAACGAGATGTTGTAAAGTTTGATGCCCGTTCTTCCTGAAGTGTGAGCTCCAAGCGGAGTGCTTCCTGCGCCGCTTCCCAGTCTTCCAACCATCTGGGAGAGGGCGAAGGCTGGCAGTTTCACTCCAGATGTCTGATTCTGGCTTCCGCCCTTTTGACTCTGGCGCGAGCTGCGGTCATATGGGCTTTGTCACAGTTGTAAGCAACGCGGGTGATGCCCTCCTTGGTAACCGCCCATCTAGCCTTGTGGTCAAGCAGGTGGGGTGGGGGGGAGGTGAGAGTCTCCCGGATGGTCATAGACAGCTTCTCCTTAGTGAAGGGGTTGTTGAGAAGAGCTGGGGCAACCCTAGGCCAAACCTACGCGACGGTCTAAGTGTGGTGGTGAGGACAACGGTGAGTGACCTGTGATCACTCAGATGGCTGTCATGAGAGATGGGAGAGGAGACGCGGCCAATTAGCAGGGGGCCAATAAGTGCCATATCTATGCGTGACGCTGACTGGAAAGCTCTTCCATCATACTGGATCCTAGTCATGCAACCTAGGCCAGACGCGAAGAGTGGAAGCGCAACTATAAAGCCACTCAGGCGAAGGAAATCCTGGAGGTGACTTGATCCAGAGCGTTCCTTTGCTGCAGGGGGGTAAGAGTCACGGACGCGACTTATGGTTGTGTTGAAATCTCCTAAGAGGACTGTATTCCGTGGGAGATTGAGTTGGATGAGCTCTCCCTAGAGCCGATTTTGCTCCTGACCTGCATTAGGCAGGTAGATGCTTGCAGCGAAAAAAGAGAAGTCAGGAGGAGTTTGGCTGTGTACGAGGCGGCCGCCTAGATATTGTGAAAAATAATGGGTTTTAACCCCCAGGGTTCAAAGCAATAAGGGCGGCATGGTTTGTCCAGAAGGAGTTGCCTCCAAACTGTTCATTCCATGCAGATTGTTCGTGGGGGAGGATACGGGGCTCCTGGACAGCAGTGATGTCAATTTGTGCTGACCTGAAGTTGCGGAGGAGGTGGCTCTCCGGCTTAAAGTCCCACAACCCATTCGCGTTGATGGATTGCAAGGCCAGGGCTGCCATGGGACTCATATTCCCTCCATGTCCTGGGGTTGCCAGCGCTTAAACCTGCTGCTGTGAGGCGGTTAGTTTTGAGTCCTTTAGCTTGACTATTAGCTGCAATCTGTGAGAGGAGCGTCGAGGGTTCTGAGAGGAGGAGAGGGTGGGGGGCGGAGGACCCAGTAAGCCAGCCTAGGATGCTGCCCCGCTCCGTTGCCAGGGGAAGGACCTGAGGGTGCTCAATGGCGACCTCCGCAGTGTCCCCATTTGATGAGTCTGAGTCCATATTCACTTCCTTAACACTGCAAAGATCCGCGCAAAATGGACTGTGGGGTTGGGGGTAGGACTCTTTGAGATGGCACTTCTACTGCAGGCCGCGGGTTGCCAGTCCATGCTGGTGGGCATAGCTCCATTGGGAGCTGAGGGTTGATGCGATAAATTGCTGGTGGAGGTTGGTGGGGGTGCCGCGGAGACCTGAGTGGGGTGGCTGACGAGGGGCACCCTGTGGGAAATGCCTTGCGCTTGGGAGAGAGGGAGTTGACTGGGAGATTGGAGGGGGTGCCCACTGGAAGGGGGGCATGAGCGCGAAGGTATCCCATACCAATAGTGGGGTTAGCTGTTTCAACTGCTAGGCGTAAGGCCTCAGGGACAGGTCTTGAACGGGAACCCATTGTGTGTCAGAATGCTGCTGCGGCCACGTGGGATCGTTTTAGGCCTGGTTTAGGCCCTGGGTGGTGGCTAAGAGGGCTTGTTTTGAGCTGTGCAGCCACTATAAAAGTGTTCAAGGGCGTTACACCATGAGCACCGGGGGCGCGCCTGATCAGGGTCAACAAAAAGATCTCAGGCATGCCCCAACTACTGCCACACGAGGAATAACCTCAATGTTATGGGATACAGTGGGGAGGGGATGAATGACGCCCTAGCAGTGTGAGCTCTTTGAGTGGGAGCATAGTAAGAGGGACGCTAAAGTCCACTGAAAGAACAGACCCAAACCCATTAAACCACGATGGAGCGCCAGTTTAAGAGACTCAGGATCAACAGTCGTTGGTAGGTTAAAAAAGCATCCCATGAAATTTTCTCCAGGTGAGAGCGTAGGAGATGCGAAGAGATCCACGCGGAATAATGACTTGGAGGGTGGCAGCATGGTCAGCAAGTGGGCAGCTTCAGGAAGCCCACATCGATGTAGTGGCCCTCCACTGATTCATGGATGGTGATGTTAATTGGGAATGTCTCCGCGATCGCTGCAAAGTATTAGAAGTAATCCTCCATATAGAATTCAACAGGGTTATGCCCATAATAAAGGTGAATTGCATGGAGAGGGTTGAGCGAGGTAGAGCTTTTTGCGCTCTAGTTTCGGCCCATTTCTTCTTAACATCAGCAATAAACGCCACTTCACGGGGATCAGCTTTGGGTAGTGTTGGTGCCAGAGGTTTTGCCACGCCCCAGTGGCTCCTTTGGTACGTTTGTGTTTGCTTTGGGCTGCAATCGTGGGTTGAGTGAGCTGGTGGTTTGGACAAGTTTGCAGAGTTCCCTTGTTGCTGGAATGTTACAGCAGTTGCTGGCGTCATATTGAATTGAGGGGGCGGATTGTTGGGCCTCGCTAAATTGGGGAGGCCCATCCAGATTGGAATTAACTCCAGCCAATTGGGAGGAGGGCGATGTTTCATCACCATCCCAATCTATTTGGGTAAATTCAGCCGAGTATTTGCTGTGATTTTGTGGGCAAAACTCACTGGCCGATTGGTGAATTGGTCGTTTTCAGCATATGGAGATAAAGTGCCGACTTGAGAAGTGCCAATTATGGGGTTTAAATGGGACAGGTGAGATTGGAACTGGTGTGAAGTTCCAAATTCCGAACAATTTGAATCCCCATTGGGAAGAGTAGATTGTCCCAATTTGGTGCTTAGTGAACCAGAATGTGCGGCTAATCCAACCTTACATCTGAGGGTTTGGGGCCAGGTAGCTGGGTATCGCCCCTCATGGGGGGAGCCAGAAAACACGGCGTCAGCAATAATAGATGGGCCTGAATTAGCTGACACAATGAGGGAGGTGAATGCCTGGATGGGCTGAGTTGCATTCAACTGAGCAGACGCCATTAAAACAGCTTGGGTGATGGCCTCCTTTGGTTGGAGGGGCCCAGCGGGTTGGTGGGAGGTAGCGCACTCAGAGCTGTTGGGCGGCAGGTTGCAGAAGTGCGGATCAGGTGAACTGGCGCTAGTTGAAGTAGCTCCAGGGTTGGGGGTGGTGCCTGCTTTCATGGCCACTGAGAGAGCGGGTGATTCTGGTTGACCCTGAGGTGGGTAACCGAGGGTTGCTTGTTTGGGGGTGGTGCTGGCTTGTTTGGCAGAGCCCGCAGGTTCTTTTGCGGGGTTTCCCGCCATATTTGCTAATAGTTTTTGTAAATCTCTTTAGTGGAGCTAAATTTCAAGGCTGAATTGATTTTCAAAAAGTGATGCTTAGCAGAAAGAGAATTAGGAGTAGTTTTCTTTTTGAACCAAGAAGGGGAAGAAACCAGCGGCTGTCCCCCTCATCACCTTGGGTGATTTAGCCCATGTGATAGATGAGAGATGGGTTTTGCAAATCCCTTAAAAAATGCCTCTTCCTCCTCAGCTCACCGCCCAATAATTAGTGATGAAAATTTGGGAGGTGTGTCTGGAGGAGGTGGTGATCAGAAGCTATTGCTGGTGGATGGTTGGCAGTGATCGTCCCAAAGAAGTTTCTTCCAACAGTTTAAGTTCCACTGGCAGAGATAAGTTAGTAGTTATTGAGGTTAAATTGATTAAGTCACTTTTAAATGTAAAAACCCCCATCTGCCCTTCCCCGCCAGCGTCGTTACAAACAATAATGTTCCTAACAGGTATAGGCACAATAATTTCATTTATAACTCAATGATAGTGATTATATGTGACCTGGCTGTGGGTTAACCTGCTGTCTGCTGAAGGAATCATTGTCATTGTGACAAGTTCAATTTCAGTATAAGGAATAATCCTACTAGCAATTAATATCACTCCAACTATGCAGGTCAGATCTGAGTCAGTATCAGCAATTATTTATAATGGCAATCCACCATGATCAAATCATGCTATATGCCTGACAGTAGTGTGCTTATTCCCAGTTCCCCATTCAGCATGAATATAGAGCAGTGGTCCCCAACATGTATCGCTGTCACTCCATTTTTTCCCTTTCTGCCATATTAGTTTAGATTCAAGTTTTTTAAAAACTCCAAATTTTCCTGTAAATTTAATAAGTCCGCTGATATTTAGTGGCAATAATTTCCAATTTTGGAAATCCCTGAATAGTACTTGCAGCTGCCCACTTCCTTTTTCATCCATCAATATGGATAGTTGTACCTGAGGTATTCTGGCTAGTTCTGGGTTCACTCATCTTGAGTTCCATGCCAGTCTTATTACTATCAGCACACTCCATGATAGGGGATTGGAGTAAGTAAAAAAAAAATTCTTTAGAAAGTAAAATTGGTCTTTTCTACCTGTAAAAGGGGTAGTATTCACCACCTATCTTCAAGTCCTTTGTGAAAATCCTTACACTGAGCCTTTCAACTCCTACTTCTATCACTTCTTCACCTATTCATGTATTGCCCCATTTTGGCTTAAGGTCCATGCACTCTTCTAGCCCCAAAAGTGAAAAAAACCATAGTTTTGAACTTGATGATAAAGCACTCCCTGCCTTGCTGTTACCACTTTTCAGGTCCTTGCCTATGTCACGGCTATCTAAACAATTCAAAAAATTCTTCATATATGCAGCTTTTACTTGCAGGTTTGAGCATTATTACACATGATCACCCACTTTCAGATACATTTTGAGATGGCCATGAAGGTCTGAACTATGTCATCACCCCTTCTCAGCTCAGTCCTCACTGCAGCCCAGCTCTGGTGTGCAAGCCTCCTCCATTTCTCAGCAACTTTACCCTTCCTTGCCTCAAGCTCCCAGGAGCTCAGATATAATTGAGTGAAACATCAATGAACCCCTTTTGGGTTGGGACCATCTAGTACTAAATAAGATTTGATTATGTTTCTTAAAGTATACTTGACATCACAATATTTACTACAGATATCAGGTATATATACATAATAAAGATATTTATAAAAATCTTTTAAAGATAATATCATCTTACTGATTAATCCTTACAGCCTTTCTATCAGAAACTAATAAATACCACAGTAATAGATACTACAAAAGTTTACTGTTGTGGATTAAAAATGTAGAGAAGTTTAATATTTAATTGATTAAAAAATATGCTGCTTTATATATTTATTTAACTGAGGTAAGCTGACCAGGGGACGGACATTACCAAACTAAAACTAAAATCATAATAAAAAATTAATGATTCAAACAAAACGCCCAAAATGGATGGATCAATTGAATCATACCTGACATATATCCAACCAGGTGGGTAGAGAATACTGCTATCCCTCCATGGTGGATGGGGAGGGGGAACGGGGGGCTCGTCTTTGGCTGCATCCATCTCATTCCAGAGTAGGGTGTGTGTTAAGGCAGATAGTAGGGGTGTGGGGGCATTGGCGGTATGGGGTTTGATATCCCTGATGACTGGAACTTCCAAATAGTTCTTAGCCATCATAATGCCAACGATGTATTTGGCCAAAGCGCCTTCATCTTTGTTGCGGGCATCTGGGAATTTAACAAACGTGGCAATGTTGGTTCAGGTTATTTTTGCTTTTGGATTCCGTGGTATGGTTACCACGTTCTTTATGGCTTCAGTGACGTTTTTGTGTAAAATTTTCATGTTGATCTTACTTTGTGCAGTAAGATCTATGGGGATAATGGGAGGTGGTATACCTCCTGTGAGTGCAGCCACAGGTTTGGTGGCAGCTTTGCAGAGTGGATGACAATCTGGTGTGGCGGCTGCTTCTACTGCAAGCTGGTGGTCGCTGTAGAACGGATTGGCATTAGGTTGTGGGACATATTTCTGAGGTGGGAATTTTGCATCCCATTCTGTGTTACAGAGCCGCTTGACTTGCAGTGACGGTTCTTCAACAATGTTACCTGATTTGTCAATTTCATCCAAATATTCCCATGGGTTTTGGTTGAATTGGATTGGGGAATTGGCATATGGTTGAGGATTGGCTGGTTTTCTGGAATTTGCCTGGGATCAAACTGGGGTCCAATCCTGTGCTTGATTGGAAGAATCATGTGTGGCCCTGGGGCAAGGTGGATGCTGATTGGTGGCTGCAGGTGCAGCATCATGCATTGGAGGAGGGGAAGGTAGGATCATACCCCATGTTGGAGTTGGCATGGGGTGGGCAACAGATTGGTGAGCATTAGCAAACTTTTGGCATCAGTGGAAGTTTCTGAGTATGGGCATTTGCATTTTGAGTGGTATAACTCAAAACAGGATGGACAAATTATCCATCCACCCTTGACACAGGCCCAGAACGGATGGTCAGAGGCAGATGGGATGGTGGCGTGAGGTGGAATTGCAAAAGAAATTTTTTTAAATTCAGAGCTGATTGTGGCATATGCCCAAGGCCCAGAGAGGCATGTGGCCCCATTTGGGACAACAAATTGTAAGATGGGGTTGGCACCATAGGCTGCCAAACCTTCCATCAGCTCCTGGTGGAGCACTTTGGGGGGGGGGAGGATGGGCAAACCAGCGAGCTGGACCACTAAGGTGGTGTCCATTGGGAGCTGGGTCTGAGTTGTTGGGAGGGGAATATTATTGAGTATTAGTGGCACCATTGCCACAGTGGCTGCATCAGCTTCACAGGGGAAGCCAAGATTAAAGTACCCCTTATAGGGGTGGAAGTCAATAAAACAGGCTGGTGTCATCACTGCCTGAGCCATTTTGATAATGGCTTGGTCATTGTTGGGGAAGAATTTCCCATATTTGACCCTAAGGCTGAAATGCATGTTGCTCCGGGGGAGCACTAGGGGGTAGTGGGGCACTGCTTGGGTTTGGGTGAGATGGGCATCAAGATCCTTGGGAGGAACAAATTGTCCTAAGGGTTTGGAATGACTGGGTGAGCTAGTCTGAGCGCGTTTTCCTGTCGGACAGAAAATGGAGGGGGGAGTTTTGCCACTGCCCCATGCTGGGACAGTTGGCAGGGGATTCTGATGAAGTCAGAGCAAGACTTTGGTGTGCAATTAAGTGTTTGCTTTTAATTTACTAAATAAATTGCTCAGAAAGTTATGCCAAGCAGAGAGAGATGTATGTTGCTTTATATATAAAAGATTAATTAAAAATTAAAGTAAGTGAACAGCACATTATAGGATATAAATCAGCTACAAAGGCATAACTATAAAACTTATGGAATAATTATATATTTTTTAATAAACTATAAATGGTCTTTATGGTAACAATTTTTAAATAAAATTCTATGTTCTACTTTAAGCTATGATTCATGGACTTATTTTTGAATAATCTAGCTAAGAAAGCTTCTAGCACATTGTCATGTCATAAAAATCTAAGCATTATTATCTTTGAGCTAAAAATATTAACTAAAATCTAGTTGGAATATATCATTGATAAAGAAACATGATGATAGGATAATGTATGCTAAAGAATTTTATATTACACATTAAAGCTTACTAAGGAATAATTATATTAGATGTCAGCCTTCTCTACTTTGACTACCATCCTAGTATTTGCTTGAATGCTTTTAAAAACTTTAGAATAGTATTCAGCAAAATTTTGTAATGAAAAATATATTCTTTAATCTATATTTCTTAGTGTAGCAAAGTAGCCATCTTACCAGCTTGTCGGATAATTGCAAGTCCAATATTATGAAAAGAGCATTTTAAATGCAATAATGATAAAATCGGACAAATGACCTTGGGTGATTCCTGGTGGAACCCCTCAAATTGGGGCAATACCTTTATTAATACTTCTCAGGCAAATAGCATGAGTTTGGGTAGTGGGGTTATGCCAAAGCATTGGCGGAATCAAGGGAGCCATTTGGAGGTCCCTCCCCATCTTAAAGCAAATTTAGTTCAACCTACACCACAGAGTTTGGCCCCAATTATAGGGTTGGTGGGGTCCCGCAAGGTGAAAATATTTTCCTGCCTGATGATTAGGTAAAATATATTAAAGCCTTGCCTCAGATTTATCCTACCTGCCATCACCCTCTATTGGCCATTCCATCCAAGCAAAGCGAGTCTCAAGAGCTCCGATAGGTCAAATCCCCATATTCCCTAATTTGGACATGCATAGCCTAATCCAAACTTTGAGCCTTGACATAATTAAATACTAAGCACCGAGATATTGAGAGGGTTTGTTTCTTATCCCCCCTACGGTTACTAATAAAATTCAAAAATATAATCCTTTAAGTTAATTTATTAATAGATTAAATACAAGTGGTCAAATAACCCCCAAAAATTTATTTATCCTAGCAGTAGAGAACCGTACATCTCTGCCATTGATTGTTGAAAATCAGGTATGGAAATGCACCAGCGAGCCAACCAAAAGCCAGATTTCCAACACAGCTTTTAATAACTGCAGCCTTTATTTTTTTTAGTACTAGATGACTGCAGCCTTTATTAATGATTAGATTAAAGCCTTTATAAGATTGTAGTTGTCATAGTTTTCTAGCCATTGCAGTTAGCTAGCCTCAGTAATAAAATATTACATCCGATGCTAAAATTCAATGAGATAAAATAAGTAAGTGAGAAATGACATCTCAGTTGATCTACTGGATGACTGAGTATTAGCTTGGCAGATGCTGCTTTATAATTCTAGTGAGTAAACTGATAAATTTGATTCAAGTGGCAGTTAAAAAGATGTCAATGTAAAGCTTTGCTTGTTTGGCTTTAATAAAAACGAATATATAAATTAGTACCATCCATCCCATTCGAAGTAGGGGCCCAGAGTGTTAAAGTTTTCAGTACTGGGAGGCGGCCTCCTAAAATTGGGCGGGCGATTAATATGTACGTGGCCGTTCAAAACGTTATGAATATAACGCTCAATATGGTCGTCGAGGTTAGGAAGGAAATTGGAGCGCCGTAACAGGACTTGCATCTTGCGGATGCTGGCGATATCTTTGCTACGTTTAATGAGAATGAGAAGGTCACCGATGGGTTTGCCAATGGGAGTGATACCTGCCGCCACCTGCATCTCCACCCAGTGCACGCCACGGGCAATGTCCTTGGCCACATTTGCAAAGTAAGTGATGAAGATGGAGTAGGTGAAAACGTCGGGGCGTATCCCAGCTTGAAGCCGGCGGTTGTGGATTTGCCTCGGCCTTTTCCAGCAAATTGGCATTCAGGTATCCCTTGACTAATTTGTTAAATAGGAAGTTGTTTGGGCGGATGCCGCTAAGCTCAAGGTCAGCTACCAGCTGATCTAATAGTCTTTTATAGTCGCGTCGCGACCTTATGTGATCTTTTTCAACGATATATGCGGTCAATATGTAGAAGGTGCGCAAGTTCACTTCCTTGCGATCCAGCAGATTACGGAAGAAGGAGAGCGCGACCTCAAGGACCATGCTTAAGGCGGGCCGCCAGTATGTAGTTATCAATCGTTTGGTTGATCCTCGGGTTGCGCATGTGGAGGGGATGCGCTCTCGGATGGCGGCGGCGCCCTCAAAATGGTTGTTCCGCAACAACAGTCCGCGGATGACGATGAGATAAGTTTGAGAGGACGGCGGCGTCAGTGAGTTCTTTTTCATGGCTAAGAACAACCGCATACCCATGGCGGGTGCTCGTCTAATCAACACCTCTAGTGCCACATCGTAGCAGGCAGTGTCAAGTATTAGGCCCAACTCCGCTGTTAGAGAAAATAGGGCTAGTATTTCATCAACGCTCTCTCGCCGCGCGAATTCCTTTAAAAGGAGCAGCATCTGGCGCAAGTTAAGGCAATCGCTAAGCATCTGAAAGTTGCCCGTCCCCACGCACTTTAAAAACTCCGCGTGCGTCTCATTCTTGCGCACATACCCATGTCGAAACATAAGGCTAAAGCATTGTTTGGCAATGATCATATCCCCATCTTTGACCGCTAACCGGAACAGCCAGTGACTGGTCAAGAACCCCTCATTGTTATTGTGCTTGGAGATGGATTCCAAAAATGTGATAATGCACTGGGTATCGCCTGATTCCAAAAGCTTGCTAATGATGTTGTGGTATATCTCCGCATTAAACGGGATTTGTAGCTCCCACATTAGGCTTATAACCTCTTGAATCCGATCAGTTTTCTTTTTCTCTATCCTCGTCTCGATCACTTTAACGAACTTTTCCAGCGACGGCACGCGACCAAACCAAACTTCTTCTTCAATCTGAGCATAGCCATCATCATCCATTAAGCTGTCACTGTATACTACATCCCCTCCAACAACCTTATCTAGATTCGTATCGAATGGATTGGGTGAAACAATTAGATTCTTCACCTCCTCTTTGGGGGTGAGACTTCAGTTGAAGGTACGTTTGCAAAATGCAAGAATGGCTAAAGTTTGCTAAACGAAGCGTGCCATCCTTTCCAAGTTTCGGCCTCGAAAACAGTAAATGCTTCACCTTTGCTTTTTTAAGAACCCCACCAGCCTTATAATCTTTAGTCAGCTGATACTGGAATTTATTGGTCTCGGCTTGTAAAAAACGCCTCTTCTCAAAGCGCAGGATAGGTATCAGAGCTTGAAACAGGTTGAGTTGCGGTAAAGGGCAAAGATTTGCATAAACCATCTTAATACCCCAAATAACAAGCGTCGAAACTATAATACGTTAATAGGTTCGGCGTACCGCAACTTAAAAGTATCGATAAGCATATAAATATCAAAAGAACGAGCATTTTAATACTTTATAAGAATCTAAAAGTTTAAGCTAGTTTCAAGTAGATTGGTTAACCTTATATGAAAACTCCAAATCTAGGGTAATTACAAAGATATAGTTTCAATTTAAAAATCATCCGTTTTTATTTTGTCCACATCTCACGAAAGTCAAAGTTGAAAGAAAATATATAATCTTCGCGCCAGCCTCCAACCATCACCGTATAATTTGAACAACACAGTCCATTCAATAAATCTCATAGCAAATTTCCACCATGCGACCCAACAAACTGAACTGAAGTCACAAGAGATATAAGATATAGAGTATGATAAAAGCTAAGTAATAAACCCCTTGGTATGTTCTATTAAAAACTCACTATCACTCTTTTAAATAGTTTAGAAATTGAAGACAAAATTAAAATTCAAAAAGTTGTGAATTGGGGACAAGGTAAAGATGAATGGATTAGTACCATGTAAAACCACAGGGATAGCTTATAAGCATACTAAGTATGTCTTATAAAAATGTTTTAGCAAAGGCTACATCTATAGCTCACAACTCATTTGAACCTACCACTCACCCCTTGATCAACGGGAGATAACTGCCATAAAAATCTGCCATAAAAAATATTAAAAGGAGCACTATTGGCTATAGTTTGCCTTTTAATGGAACTGGATTTACGCCTAGCGATCAGATCGATAGTCAGGCCTTAATTTCTTAAATTGTGCCACAGTTACTGGCATATAATTTCTATATCAACTTTTCTTTTGCGCGCCAGTCACTTTAAAATTTTATTGAGCCAGCCAATAACAATAAAAATCAATTTTTATAGATCTTAAAATATATTAATGCCATGTAGCAGCCATTATCTTAGATGTCTGAAAGTGCTGGTTGTTGCCCCAATGTGAGGTGGTGGGCCAGCTCCATCAAGTGTGTTTTGCGCACCATAAAAATACTTTCAGATTGGGTCAGCTATCCCATCAAATTCTGAACACCATTCTGCCAAAGGACTTGGCACTATATCTTACTCTTTTGCAACATAAAATTCTCAATAAATTATTACCTCAGTCTAAAGTTCTCTTTGGCCTTTGAGCAGAATATGGATAGTTATTCCTATGTATCAATTTCTCTAATTCTAGTATTGCTATAAAATTATTTGAATCTATTTGAGGTACGCCAACCAGGGATAGATATTACCAAAACGGAAAACCAAAACTAACCAAACCAAAAACATGAATCAACCGCCCTAAACGAGCAGTAAGACTCATAAAAAATGAGAACATAGCCAACCAGGTGGCACAGCAGTGAGCCACTTATCCCACCATGGTGGAAGGGGAAGGGGCTCAGGGGGCTCATCCTCGGGTTCCACATCATTCAAATTGCAGGTCAAGGCAGATAGCAAGGGCGTGGGGTTAACAATATGCAGGGTGAGATCACAAAAGATCAGTTGGTTATAAAAATTATCATCATAAATTGCACTCAGGTAAGTGGACAAGCATTTTCTGCTTGAATGCGGATGGCAGAAAGTTGGGAGACTAAAGCAGTGGTAGCGTGGGTAACTTTTGCTTTGTAATGTGAAGCAGCAACCACTTTCTGAATGGCATCTGTGGTGTGTTTATGAAGCTGGAGAATGGTTAGTTTGTTCTGTGGGGGGCAGGTTGGGCAATAATGGGAGGGGGAGACCTTTGGCAAGCCTGTTTGCTGTTCAGGCACCCATTTTATGAAGGAAACCTTTTTTGGGTTGGGCAGCAGATGCCACAGCAAAATGGTGTCAGGTGCATAACAAATTGTCATTTGTGTGTGTGGCATAAAAGCACTGAGGGATCTCAATGGGGGATCACTTAAGGATAAATTCTCTTATGTCAATTTTGGAGTCTTCAATCAAATTACCAGATCTGTCAGTTTCATCCAATGAGGACCAGGGGTTCATGTCATACAATTCCACATCTTTATCAATAGGGATGGCTGAGGCAGGTGATTGGATTGGGGCTCAGGAGCAGATTGTTGTCCAAGCTGCTTCATGATTGGTGGGAACATTGGTGGCAATGGGCTTTAGAGGGTCCTTATTGGCTACTGATGCAGCAGTGCACCAGGCTTTGGAGGAGGTGGGGGTAGGATTGCCCCCCATTCTGAGAGGGCTGCAGGGTGGTCAGCAGATGAGGAGCTGGTGGACAAGACTGCAGAGGTGGCAGAAGCAGCAAGATAGGGGCAACTCTGCTTTGAGTGATCCAACTTGAGGCAGGATGAATAGACAGTCTACCTGCCCTCAATGCGGGCCCAGAATGGGTGGTCAGGGGAGAAGCAATGAAGGCACGAGGGGAGGCTTAGCAATGTTTGTAAATTTAGGGCTGATTGTGGCAAAAGCCTGAGGCCCACCAAGCGTGTGGCTCCATTGGGGACCACAAATTGAAGGATGGGGTCAGTACCATAAGCCACCAAACCTGCCATCAGCTCATGATGGAGCACCGTTGGGAAAAGGTGAGTGGGTAATCCAGTGAACTGAACCACCAATTTGAAGTCAGTGGGGAGCTGGGTGCACGTTGTTGAAATGGGATCCCTCAAAGAGAAGGGACACAGTTTCTGCAGTGGCAGCATTGGCTTTGCATTTGAAACCAAGGTCAAAGTAACCCTTATAGGGGTGGAAACCAATAAACCTGGCAGGTTGCATCACCACCTGTGCTAATTCAATAATGGGTTTATCCACATATGAGAACAACTTGCCATATTTGACCCTTAGGCCAAAATGCATGTGAGAGTGGGGAAGGACAAGAGGGCAACGGAGTACCACCTGGGAATGTGCAAGGTGAATGGCAGATCTTTAGGAGGAATGAAACAACCTAAAGATTGGTTAGGACTGGATGAACCAGTCTGAGTGCATTTCCCCCCTGAATAGAAAATGCTGGGTGGGGTTTTGCCGCTGCCCCACACTGGAGCAGCAGGCAGTGAGGCTGTGGACATCAGTGGGTTGGGGGCACTACTAATTGGATGCTACTTGGCTTTGAAAGATTTATAGATTTACTTGAAAGTGGGCTCAAGCATAAATAAAGCTATCTAGTATTGCTCTAAAATTATTTTCTTGATATAGGTACGAATTTTTGCCCATTCTTGGGATAGTTTAATTTAGGATTAAGTCTCAAGGAAGATATAAATGCAGTGGCATAAATCCTCATAATTTATATGATATGCTGATACCAGTAATAAGGACAAATTGTATGCCTAGGAGAGCAACACTTTCAGCATAATTGGGAAGAATACCCAGTTTTGAACCAAGAAGGGGATTATGCAGCCAGCCATCCCTTTCATCACCCTGGGTGATTTAGCCCATGTGGTAGATGAGAGGTGGGTGATAGCATATCCCTTGAAAATTGCACCTCTTCCTCCTCTGCTCACCACTCAGGAGTTATTGCAGAAAATTTGAGAGGTGTGCAAGAAGTGGCAGTAGTCAGAAGCTATTGTCGCAGAGGGTTTGTAGCAATTTTTCCAACAAAAGGTTCCCTCTGCAGGTTCAAGTTCCATCAGCTAAAGTAAATTGGTACCTGGTGAAAAAAATATAATCAATTCACACTTGGGCTCAGAAATTCCCATCCACCATTCCCCTCCATTGCTAGCAAAAATGAGCACATCTCTGACAGTTATGATTGTGATAAAGCCTTTTGAGATGCAATGGTATTGCCATATTTGGCTTCCCATAAGTGTAACCTGATATCTGATGGAGGGGTTATTGTCATCACACCAAGCATTTTAACAGAAGAATGAAAATTCTCCTAAAGGAATTCAATACCAATCCAGCTGGGCAGCTTATATTAAATTAGTATTGGTAACAATTTAGGATATTGCTCCGCTGTGACTGAATTGTAAAGATATTCCCAACAGTAGATCACCTGTTTTCTGTTGCCTATTCAGTGAGCTTATAAAGATGCAGACCTCAACTGGTTCCGCTGTCACTTCATTTTTTCCCTTTCCATTCCTTAGCTTTAGATAAAACTTCTTAAAAAATCCAATTTTAATTGTGAAATTAAGAAGTTTGCCAAGTATTTAGTAGTTATTCTTTCCAATTTTCAGATTTTCTGACTTGTGCTCAGGGTTGCCCTATTCTCTCTATCCTACATTATGGGTATCTGTACCAAAGGTATTTGGCTTGTTGCTTTGGGTGGTAACTCGTCCTGAGTGCTAGAGCAGTCCTGTTACTGTCAGCATGCTTCATGTCATAATGAAGGAACCCAAATCCTTGTCCTTCTCCACCCTTCTTTATAAGTGAGGTGCTTCGATGGTTTTGTTTTAATATGGTAGGTCCAACCTTTAAAGAGTGGGAATTATTAAAAAGAAGCCTGTTCTTTAATCATATTTTCTAGCTGCAATTAAAAAATATCTCCTGACCCAAACAACGGTGGGATGTCCTCCAAACTCAAGTATAAGGGAAGCTCAGTTTATATTTCTCCCTGTGTTATGTCCATATTGGATGCATCACAGGTTTGAGTGTGTTGTTTGTCCCTGTTGCAACCTATCTTCCCCCCTGACCTGCTGTTTGTGTTCTGATGATGAGATCCCTTATGTTGAATCTGATGCCTCTGGGAACCAAATGGGTCTGAATCTGTTGGTGCTTCTGTTGTCACAGTACAACAGGCATAAGTTTAGGTTTCTCATGCAGCTGTAACCACACTTTTCCCTCAATGATGGTCCATTGGATATGCTGGTGATTACCTCTTCTTCACCAGTTATGTCTCATAAAGTTAATGAACAAGATCATGCCTACTTTTTGTTATCTGTTAAAATTAAGTTGAGATCTTAAATGGTATCCGTTAAAGCTCTCATAGATACAGGAGCAACTAAGAGTTTTATGAGATTGCAGGTTTCTCAGATTTGGACCTAGAGTTTGACTCATGGTCCTTGGTATTGAGTGCGTTTTAGGCCTCAATGTCTTGCTATGCGGTGAGATGGCCTGTACCATTTTCAGTGTATGTGTTTGGCTTTTGTGACCAGTTTACTGCAGTTCCAGATTTGTTATTTCCTATTATTATTGAGCTTGGTTGCTGGCTGCGTCACCAGATTAGTATTAACCTAGAGCCCAACCACTTGGCCTTTGAGAACCCTCACACATTTGCCAAATTCTTACTTATTGATACCCTTTCCCCTGCCAGAGTGGTGAGTTCAATTGCTTCAATTCTCTTGTTATAATTTTGAGCAATATATTTTCAATATGCCAGAAGGGTTTTGCACAGGGTCGAGCCCACTGATCAGTAGGACGGACAATATGAAGATTGCTGGTCCTCAGAACACACTCAAATAGATATAATAAATATAGAGCAATTCCCCAATGTTACTTCTTTATTTTAACTTTATATTAACATTTGATACTCACTGCTCCTCTCTCTCTTTCCTGCTAACAACTTCCTCCCATTTCAATTTTCTCCTCTCACTTATATATCAGTGACTTTGGTCAGTACTGATTTGCTTAGACTATTTGTTTCCACCATATTCTCATTGGTTCCAACAGTGTCTACTATTTATCAAATTCACGATCGCCTTAGTTTGAGGCAATCTACTAATTATTTGTCATATTTCAATATCACCTTATTGCCTGATTGGGAGGCGATCCACTAAATTTTTATTAAAGCTTGGTGTTGAGAAAATGATATGATTGGACGATAAGCTATACATTCTGACAGATTGTCAATTATAATTGAGGCAAACCTTGAGATTGAGCAGAAAAGATATTGAAGTGAAGCAAATTGATTGTAGCCTTGATAGTTCAGAAATTGAAGATATTCTTCCAAAGTTCAAGATAAAAGAAAACTCCTAAAAGGGAACGAATATAAGATTACTAAGAAGAGGGTGGATTTGACTTAAAATACTGAGATAAGAGTTGAGCGGAAGAATGAGAGGTAGAGGTTTTTTAGTAGTCCACAGATAAGTTCTGCTTTTTATTAATTACAATAAAAGTGTTGATCGGGCAATTGCTCCAAATTTTATAATATTGGTTTTTATTAGGGATTGGCAATCTGCATATTGACCATTCTGTTGCTCAGTGGCTAATACCCTCTGCAAACCATCTTGGCAGATTTAACCTATATCGCCAAAAAAATTAACAGTGGTGCTCACTACAGGGGGCCACTGGTCAACCGTAGCATATTGGCACTAGGGCATCATGGCGAGTCCTACCTCATTATGCCAAAACCTGATCAGATTTCACACTTGATATGCTTAATATGCTGGGGAAGCTAGGGAACATCCAATGAAGAACCAGCCCTTTTCACAGTGATGGAGCCAGGTGATAAGGATGCTATTATCAAATTGCATTTAGAACTTGTCCTGCGTTGGCAGAGGATCAACAGGGTGGTCTAAAAATGTGACCCCTCAGAAACTGTGGGGATTATAGAATGGCTTCTGTGGGGGTACCGTCTTTATGAAGATGAGGCAGGGGAACATGCTCTGAGTTTATTCTACAACCAATGGACCAAGAAACTCGCTACATATCATATATGTCCTATCTTGACGTGACTACCACAGGGCTTTCTTGCAAACTAAGTACTCATGGAACTGAGGATTATTTAGTTGCATACATGCAGCCATCAATCCGCCAGCTACTGCATGTGCTGGCCCACCACAACATTGAGATTGGGGACATCATGCAGTTTGTCAAGAGCAGCAGAATGATACTCGCCTTTTATTCAACTGCCTTGATCACTCTTTCTCAGAGGTTCAGGGGGCGCTTGTGCATGTGGACAACCAGTTTGTGGACATCCACCATCGCTTGGAAGAATTAGTTCCACAGTTGAATTAGGGGCTACCTTGAGTGATAGGGGAACTGTTAGATTAGCATGGCTTATTGGCAGAATGGATTCAGGATGTCACCACAATGGGAAGCAACACTGAGCAGTTTATGATGGACCTGACAGAATGGGCTGAAGTGATTGAAGTAGCAATGGTTCAGATTAGAGACAGGGTTACCCTGACAGAGCGGCAGATAATGGATTGCGTTGACTCTGTGGCAGCCAAATCTAGTCAACTTCACATTGAGCAGAGTAACCAGCGGATGGTTGACCATATGACCAGCTCTTTTTTGGCATCCTCAGAATATCATCAGCTGCTGGGTCGGATTACTCAATTGAAAAGTGTTAGTCATGAAGATCAGAATTGAGCCATTACCTTTCCGTTCATTGAGATGGTGGAGTATGCTGATAAGCAAGTGCATTTGGATAACCTTCGCTGAGCCAACAAGGAGCTGATGCAAGAATGAGCTGCTCTTGTTAATCAAGTAAATGAAGCAAATTGACAAGCGAGTGACACTGGATGGCAGAATGCAAGAATGCAGGACACATTGGAGGACGTTCTCTCAGGGTTTCTGGCTATGGAGTGTAAACTGGACTCTGAGAAATAATACTGCTGATAATTGCAAAGTCAGTATGATCCACTTTAACAAGCAGTGCAAGATGGCCAATGTCAGTGCTATTTGGTCAAAGATAAGCAAATAATTGACAAACATTTTTCTGAACAGCTTGGTAAAGGAGGAAAAGGTGCAGTCAGAGGTGAGTCAGGAGAAAAATGCTACAGATCGGTCAGTGAGTATCTCTTGGGGGTTGCAGCAGTCCCTCCTTGCAATCCTACCTCTTCCCAGTCCACTTCAGCAGATTTGCATCCATCCGTGCAACCCTATGCTAGTCCACAAGGGGATGTTTCCCCCGGTCTTTTGGAGCCTATCTAAGCTGTTCCTCGCGCCTGGAGCCTGGAGCAAGGTGGTTTTGTTTAGATCGAGAAGTTACCACCCTTTGATTTTGATGGGAATATGCACGGATATTTTAAGTAGTTTGAATTTTCTGTGGAAGGGGCATCAGATCAACAGAAAGCGAAACTGTGCTTTCCACTTTGGACATTGAGTGCGCCAACCAGGTCACCTGTTACCTCCAAAATAGTTCTATATATTATCAAGAGGTAAAGGAGACTGTGATCCATCTGTTTGGGGGCGCAGCTAAGAGGATGCAGCTCAAGGCTGACTTTCTGACAATACATTTCACAAGAATGAGACCCTGGTGGAGGTCGCAGAGCAATACACGGCTGAAGCTCATGTGTTAGTAGGAGCCAATATTTTGACCACTGAGGATGTAGGCATAGCTATGACAGCAGCAGTCAAACCATACCGTGAACTGCATAATGCTATGTCTCATATACTGGATGAAGGTGCGTGGCTTCTCTTAAGCTTTAACACTTTGCATCATCTTGCCACTACATTCAGTGCTCCCAATGTGGAGCAGAAGGCCCCGCCTATCACCGCGGCATACTCCTTGGGATATGGACAGCAACAACTTAGTTATAATCTGTTTGGTAATATTCATCCACCCTATATGTCAGAGGATCCTTTCCGCACTCCTTACGCTCAACCGCCCCATCCCCGCCCTCACTTCAATACTTTAGTAACCATTTGACCCAGCCCATCAGGAGCAAACTATAGATGGGAGCCATTTACAAATGCTTGTTTCTTGTGCAGATGAAAAGTGCATTATGAGGCTAACTGTCCAGGTAACCTGCATGTTCATGCAGTGCCATCTGTTATTTTTGAGCAGGGAAAAGCTTTAGCGGAGTAGAGACAGGACGCTCTGCCTTCAATAATTTAATTTAATTGTACCTAATGATTCTTAAGAGTATCTTTGCGTTGGCCCTGGTACCCAGCCTAACAACTTATTATACCACCAACTTCTGGGCCAATACCTCCGCCTTCATTAGAGAGAGTGACTATCCCCCTTTAAGCTTTGTGTTTCACTAAGATTTACAAAAGCCATATGCATGGAAAATCCTTTAACAAAATGGCACGAGTAATGCTGGACCCTCAATGGACGTAGCCTTCCTAGTGGGGTTTAATGTAGCCATTCCAGTAGAAAAGATCGCCCAGGAGTATCCTAACGTCAGTATGGGTATATCCTCTTTCCTTGGTAACAAAAAGCCCTTGTATGTTCACATAATAAACACCAATGATTCTTCTTATTCAGAGTGTACCTACTGTGATATTTTTGTTTAAAACAAAAATTAGAGTTATTATAGATACTGATGCCTCAGTTAATATAATCTACACCAAGCTCATGGTAAGCTTCCGCTGAAGCCAGATGTGGATCACAGAGTAGAGTATGGGACCGCTGGGGCACAGAGCACTGTGTCTGAAGGAGCTTACAGCGTGTTACCTCTGAGATTTGGTTCATTTAGGGCTTCCGCTCCAGCGGTGGTTCTGCCAAATAATAACCATGATATGATGATTGGTTATGCGTTCATGAGGCGATTTGGAGCTGTGTTCAATATGGCGGAAGAGACCATAAGAACCTTGGGATAACAGATCCCTATATACTTTACCTCTAGCGGAATCCCAAAATGACCTGTTCTTCTCCAGCTAGATAAATTTGTCATTTAGGAATGGGGTGATTCCAGTTCAATATCGGCAAATGTAGCGGAGGACGAGGGCCCTCCCCACCAGATCTATGAGTATAAAGGTATTCCGCTATGATCTGAGAGCACTTTGAACATACAGTCTGGGTATCAGGTTATAATAGGAACTGAGCTCAAAATATATGTCCCTGAAGGACTATATGGGGAAATTGTGGGACCCTACCAGCAATTGCGGCTTGAACCCCATGTAGCTCTGGGGATACTGCTAATAGGAAGTAGGGAAGTGAAGGTATCACTTGCAAACCTACAGAAGGAGTTGATGACAATTCAAAGGCGCCAGGTGGTGGTTTATTTACATCTGGCCCCTATTGACGAGGTTCACCATATTCATTACTTTGGATCATGGGAGGACCTTGGCCTACCAGTAAATTCCCCAATTGGCATAATGGCAGTGGTTTTGCGGGAATCTATAGCTGGATTGCCAGAGTAACGGAAATATAGGGCGATGGATTTATTTAAAAACACTGGGATATTTTTGCCTCTGACAACCACGATCTTGGGATGCGCCTGAGGGGTAGTGCGTCGGGTAGATACAGGAGATCACCCTTTCATTTGTTCATGGCCTATTTGGCACTCAAAAGTGGCAGAAGAGGTTGTCACAAATGAGGTAGACAAACTGATTAAACAAGGGATGTTAGAGCCATCTAAGAGTCTGTGGGCATCACCAGTGCTTATTTTTAAGAAAAAGATGGCACAAACCGGGTGGTCATTTGCTTTCAAAAGCTCAATAGCATTACAAAGAAGTATTCCTACCCCCTTCTGCAGATTGATGACGCATTAGATCGACTTTGAGGGGCTAATTAAGTTTCTGCCATGAATTTGATATTGGGGTACTGACAGATCAAATTGCCAGTGGCAGAAAGTGGGAAATGCGCTATAATCACTTCAAAGGGGTTATTTCAGCCTAAACGCATGCCATAGGGTTTTTGAAACGCCCCAGCTACGTTTCACCGTGCTATGGACACAATCTTAGGCGATTTGAAGTTGACTTGAATTTTAGTTTACCTCAACTATATCAACGTGTTGTCACAAATGTTCACAGAGCATCTTGACTACCTGGAACAAGTGTTCTGCCAACTCTCCAATGCTAATATTAAGATCAAGCCTCAGAAGTGTCATTTTTTCAAAGAGCAACTGGAATACTTTAGGTTCGTGGTGGACTCAAAAGGGCCTAAACCACAGCTGGCGAAGGTGGAAGCTATAAGAAAGATGACCTGGCCAGGTAATAAATGATATATCCAAGTGTTCTTGGGGATGGTTGGTTACTACCAGCGGTTAATTCCTAACTTCTTTTGTATTGGGGCACCAATCTTTGAGTTGTTGAAGAAAATGACACTTTTGACTGAATGGAATGATGCCAAAACTCTTTTAATGTATTACAAACTGCGTTGGCGAGTGCACCAATTTTGCAATACCCCAACTTTAAAAAACAATTTATAGTAAAAACGGATGCAACACTTTCTGCCATAGGGGCAGTATTATCTCATAAGGATGATGGTGGCGTAGAGCACCCTGTCACATTTTGTAGCCAAAGCTTAAACTGTCATGAACGAAATTACACTGTGACTGAGTGGGAGTGCTTAGCGATGATAGATGAATATATAAAGTTTTGGGTATACCTACACAGGGTAAAATTACAAGTGGTAACGGATCATAACTCCTTGCGCTAGCTACAAAACCTCCATGAACCTGAAGGAAAGCTCGCATGATGGGCGTTGAAGCTCCAAGCATATGATTTTGAGATTGTACAATGGTTGGGAGAAAAACATTAAAATGCAGACTGTCTTTCACAGCTACCAATGGTTGCTATTATGGTGGATTTGGACAACATTATATATGAGAAGATGGTGGTGGGCAGATACCACAATGAGCCGCTGCAAGTGATCAAAGTGCTAGATGGGCTTAAACAGGACACGTTCTTACACAATGGGGACTATATAAGTGGATTGTGGAATTTACACTGAGCTTCCCTAAACCCTCTGATAGGTCTGCGATTATTATGGATGCACATAGAGTGGTAGGTCATGGAGGGTTGCGAAAAACGCTGGAGTTCTTGAGACCCCATTACTATTGAGAGATTATGCACTATGATGTGCTTGAAACGGTTAGCTGCTGTCATCAGTGCCAAGTGGAGAAATCATTCCACCGGAAGACTACTTACCAGCTGGTTAAGCCTCATTATACATGGCATACTGTTTCTCTGGATGTGTTATGACCTCTGCTGACTGGTGTAAACTGCTCAAAGTACATAATCATAGCAATTGATCATCAGATGAGATTAGTGGAAGCCTGGGGGATCAATGACTTGGGGTAGTCATTACCACCAAGTTTATTATGGAGTGCGTCATACAGCGACATGGCTGTCCTCTGTTCATCTTAATGGACAACAGAACAATCTCACTTTGCATATACTGCCCAAGTTGGAAAAACTGATGGCAATCCGTGGGGTCTTGAATACATCCTAACATCTTGAATTCAACGGAATGGTGGAATGGGTTAACGGAACATTGGTAAACATACTCCGCAAGCTTGTGAAAGATTGACCATCTGAATGGAGTACCCTCCTACCAACAGCTGTTTTTGCATATAATATCAGCTACCATTTGACCACTGGCAAGAGTCCTTTTTAACTGTTATATGGCAGACATACGGTCTTACCTGCCCTGCTTTACTCTTGAGTGGAGGAGACTGGTAGCGTGGAACTGCAACGTTATTTGACCAATTAAATGGAGATGCTGATCAAACTACAAATGGAAGCATACTCTACCAGTTTGGCCAATAAGATTTGTGATCAAGTGGTTAACCAGAGTAGATGTATCAGACTCCCACAGTTTACTGTAGGAGATCATGTCTTGTTCCATGACCAACATGAATTTGGTAGGAAGAACAAGCTCTCTAACATTTGGACTGGACCATTTGTATTAATTGAGAAAACTGGTATTGATGCTACACCATTAAGGAACCCATGGGTGGCCAGGTTATCAACCAAGTTCACACAAAGTTCCTTTGAGCATACAAGTAATAGAAGCTTATTGTCCAGTCAAAGGGGGGTAAAGTCAAGAGAAGATATGACTGGACAATAAGCTATATATTCCAGTGGCTTGTCAATTAGAGTCGAGTTGAACCTCAAGATTGAGCAGAAAAAAATTTGATGTAAAGTGAATCAATTGTAGCCTCGATAGTTCAGCAAAATGAAGGTATTCCGCCAAAACCTTGAGATAGACAAGAACTTTTAAAAGGGAATTGATAGGAGATTACTATGCAGAGGGTGGATTTGACTTAGAATACTGAGATAAGAATTGAGCGGAAGAATGAGAGGGAGAGGTTTTTTAGTAGTCCACAGATAAGTTCTGCATTTTATTAATTATAATAAAATTGTCAATTGGGGCAGTTGCTCCATATTTTACAATATCAGTTTTTTGGGAATTGGCGATCTGCATATCAACCATTCAGTTACTCAGTGGCTAATACCCTGCGAAAACCAGCTTGGCAGATTTAACCCATATTGCCAAAATTAACACTCAGTATCATCCTATTGCCTTATGTCAAGGCACTCTAATTATGTTATTATACTACTTAGTTCAGCTAATCTCACCCATTCTGCCATAATTACTTAGAGCTTATCATTCAGTCATATCATAATCTTGACATCCCTCCCCCACTGAGTTACTGTCAGATTTTACCTTCCAGCTTACTGCAGTACAAGGATATTTTTGATGTGGAGGAAGTCAATCGCTCTAATTCCCACTCTGAGTATGATATGTCCTTATGTTTGACAGTAAATGTAGTCAATATCAACTATCCTCTGTACCCCTATTGATAGCAAGCAGGTAAGGTCCTAAATGTGTGGTTAGACAACATGCTCTATAAGGGGTGGAGTTTCCAGAAATCTTATCCTATTGCTTACCCCATGGTTTTCACTTAGAAGGCAGATGCTACATTGCAACCATGCATGGACTAGAGTTATCTGTATAATAACACTGTACCTGATCCCTATTTGTTCCCCTGGGCAGACCATCAGCCAGGCGATCACTAAACCTTGGGTGTTTTATAAGCATGACCTTGTAAATGATTTCAATCAAATATGGGTAGTGAAAGGCCAGGAGTGGCTAATGGCCATTAATACCAAGCGGGGGTTTATCAATTCTGCGTGATGCCCTTCAGTTTTAAGAATTCGCCGCTAAATTCCAGCATATTATTGGCGACGTTCTAGGAGATCCTTATTTCACTTGCACAGTGACATACACTGATGACATCCTGGTACACTCCCCACCCCCAAACAGCATGTGAAGGACCTTGAGGTGGTACTGGTGACACTGAAAAAGGCAGATCTTTATGTAATACCCTTAAAGTGCTAGTTCCTCAGAGAATAGTTACCTTTTAGGTTAATCTTGTCTTAAATGATAGTTCCACTATTCCGCCCAGCAAACTCAATGCTATCCTTTCCTTGACCCCGCCTCCCACAAAGAAGCAGCTGCATAATTTCTTGAGGACAAATATTTTTCTTAGAAATGTAATGGATGGGGTTCCTAAGGACCAGCCCGCCACTAGCCATGAACTTAAACCCTCAGATGGGGGTCACTCCCATGAGGGAAAGTGCAATATCCATACCAAACCCCCAAGACTCCTATCCAGGCAGGTGGCCTCACTGGGCACACTGGGTTGAGGTGCGGTAAAGCAGCTTTTGTCACCTTGGTCCACTCTGGCAACCACCATCCCAAAGGGATGGGTGCAGGATAAGGTGCGGCAAACAACGATGTCCTGCCAGCCTCTGGTCACCTGCGCCGTGGCATTTGACAAGCTTTCCCAGCCAACCTTCACTGGGATGGGGTATTCCGCTCCGCCAGGGCATTGCCACACCAAAGGATCTCAGAATGTCCACCCCCTTCCTAATTTCTGATCGCACCACCATCTTCACTGAACAAACCTGCTAGATGAGGAGTCTGCCCAACCAGACACCACAGGACCTAGTATGGACCTCCCCACTCCCTTGAATAAAATAAAATAATAAATGGCTAAAATATAAAAGGTCTATAAAAGAACAACCTTTAATTGGGGTGAACTCAAAGTCTGGAATAGAATTCCAAAGCAAGGTCCATTGGGGCTGACCTCAATATGAAATAATACCTAAAAAGGCTAAATGCATTGTCAGTCATGAGGCGTGTAAAAGCCTCCAGATTAATGGCGTCCCAGAAACTCAGCGGCATCTGGGAAAACCTCAAAATGGACAACCACTTAAATATTTATTAAGATAAAGTTATCCCACTATTGACCTGTTTAGCAAAACCTCATTGGAATGACGGTATTGCAACCATTGACATACCTAAATATTGTAATTCCCAACCTTATGAAATTCATGTATGGTCATTGACTGTTACATTACCCCCTTGAAATGAGAATCCCTTTAGATCCAAACCTGGATTGTCAAGGCAGGCGTGCAGCAATCAACGACTTTTTTGACAGGGGACTTTTTTATGGGCATCCTGGGGAAGTCAGACAAAAGTTCAGAGCCCCCAAATCAAATCAACAGATTCCCCGGAGGTCTCCTTATGGGCACATGAGGCCATTAACTGCCAGCAGTATGGCCCACCCCCAAAATCTCCATACCCTTCATCAGAAGGCCACGCAAAACCAACATAAAGTATTGATGACCCATGGCATTGCTTGGGACATCAACTGTGGCCATCTTGTGGGCTGGATAAAACCACAGACCGCCAAGGTAAGTTTGACTTTGGAATAATGTAATGGATGGGGCTCCCAAGACCTAGCCCACCACCGGCTGTGAACCCAAACCCTTGGATGGGGTTCACTCCCATGAGGGAAAGGGAAATATCTGTACCAAACCCCCAAAACTCCTATATGGGCAGGTAGCCTCGCCAGGCACACTAGGCCGAGGTGTGGCAAAATGGCCTCTATTGCCTGGAGGCCATTCTGGCAACTGCCATTCCAAAAAGATGGGCGCAGGCTGAGATGCAGCGGACAATGTTGTCCTGTCAGCCTCTGGTCACCCATGCCATAGCTTTTGATAAGTTTCCCTACCAACCATCACTAGGCTAGGGTATTCCGCTCCTCCAGGGCATCACCACCACAAAAGAATCTCAGGAAGTCCACCCCTTCCTCACTTCCGATTGCACCGCCATCTGCACCAAACCAATCTTCCAGATGAGGAGCCTGCCCAAACATAACCACAGGACCCAGTATGGACCTCCCCACTCCTCAAATAAAGTATTTTAGTAAATATTATTATAACTGGTCTAGCAAATAGCGGCCTTTATTTGGGATGAGCTCAAAGTTCTGAAGAGAATTAAAGTGAGGTCCTTTGGGGCTGACCTTGCTCTGAAATATTACCTAAAAAGGCTAAATGCTTTGTTAGTAATGAGGAGTGTAATTACCTCTGAAATTAATGGGCATCTTGGCAACTTGTCAGTGAACGGGGAAACCTCATGACGGACAACTATTTTAATATTAATCAAAATAATTATCCTACGATTGACTCAATTAGGTAAACCTTATTGGAATAATGGAATCATAACCATTGTCATACCCAAATCTCTTAATTCCCAACCTTACGAAATTCATATATGGTCATCAACTGTTACAAAAACTTCTCACCTGCACTCTCATAGTTGGCAGAGCCGTTTCATCCTCTGAAATAGAAAAAGTTTTTGTAAATGGACAAATGGATTCCAAAGCACATTTGAGACCACTAAGGAATATTTTGTGGTACTGCCAGTCCTCAAGAATGCTGATTCCTCTCAGCCTTTTAATGTGGCATGAGATGCCTCGGCATCTGCAGTGAGAGCAGGACTGCTTCAGGATCACAGTTGGGTGGAACATCATGTTGCTTACTTCTCTCAGAATTTCTCCTCATCAGAGCAATTATGGGTCATTTATGACAAGGAGCTTACCACTGCGTTGTGGTCGCTTGTCCAATTGTGGTACCTTCTTCAAGGTGCATGTCATGAAGTGGTTGTTCAGATGGACCACCAGGCCCTTATGTTCTTCAGAAAGCCACAGAAGTTGGCGCACCATCAGGCTTAGATTTCTGTGATCTGTGCAGATTTAATCTTATATGAGCTTATAAAGGGTGCGCTAAAGTTCTCCCCAATCTGCTGTATTGTAATACTTCTCCGAGTCTGACAGAGTAGGAAATGCATGAGTTGACAATGGTGATTCCTTACGCCCAGATTCTTGCCATTGCTCCTTCTGCAATTTTTAGGGCTGACTGGGCGCCATATGTGCCATAAGTATCTCAAAACTGGTGGGTCAGACCTCCTTCTTGGAGGGGCTGGAGCTGTTTGATCAGTTGGGTTCACCGAGCCACAAAAAACTCATTATTGTTAACAGATGAGAAGATTTTGTTAAGAAGTAGGGTTTTGGTGCATCCCCAACTCCTGGATGAAGTAATCCCTGTTTACCATAATCCCACGGTGATGGAACACAAAGGGAATTCAAAGTGCCTCAAGTTAGTAAAGTGAACATTCAACTGGCCAGAAATCTCCAAGGATCTGCTGGGTTGGATCACTAATTGCATGACGTGCGCATGCGCCAAGTCTAATATCCAAAGTAGTAATGGTCTACTTCATCCCCTGCAGCAAGCACAATATCTGTGGATCTCAGCATCCAACTTTTAATCTTGAGATTTCCAGTTTTTAATCGATTTGATGTGATTATGGTAGTTTAAATCCACTTACAAAATTCTCCCTTTTTGTTTTTTGTATGTCATCTATTACCTCCAAGGATACAGCCCAGCTTTTTTCCGCCATGCTTTCTCTATGTTTGGCTTACTGCAGGAGGTTTAAGTGACTGGGGGCCTCAGTTTACCACTTGCTTTTAAGCTTCACTTATTGGCAAATCGAATATCAATTTGTGCCACTCCACCACGTATCACCCCCAGTCAGAAGGCCAAACTTCGAGGTTCATCCAGAACCTCAAGCAGTAACTACGCTGCTATTTCTGCCATGCAGAATACCTGAGCCTCTGATCTTCCCCTGGTGCAGTTTGTATACAACAACATTCATTCATTGACTGGGGTTTCCCCAAATAATTCCCCTGGGGTATAACCCTCATTCTTTGAGGGTCCCTACGTCTGCCCCAAAGTACCTGCTGCTGAGGAGCATCTGCAGAAGATTTGGGATACTCAAGCCCTGGGTGGGAACATTTGACTAAAAGTGATAAGTGATTACAAGCAGTTCACAGATTGAAAATACCTTTTTGCTCATGGGACCACGGTGGGTTTTTTAGATATGATAAATATGTTACACCTGAATATGAAGGTTCCCTCATGGATGTTCGCGAGAAAGCACTCTTGTCCTCATGTGGTAGAGGATTTGGAAAATGTGACATTTTAATTGGCTCTCCATGCTCATTGGAAGCATCATTCGGTATTTCATGCTTCACAGCTGTCACTGTTCAGGTAAATGAGGCCCGCTGAGCCTTAACCATTAATGATCAAATACTCAGCAGAGGCAGAGGTGGATGCATTCTGGAGTCATGCTGATCATGTTGCTTGGGGAAGTATTTAGTTACTTGTAAGATATTTCTCATGAGAACAGTTAGGTTAGTGCCAGAAATTCTGCCAATTGCCACGAGTTAATGGAGGCCTTTCACATGGCACACCCTAACAATTCTTTTTAGCACTAAGTGGTCCCAACATAAGAGGGGAATCACTAATCTTTATTTAATCACGCATGAGCTCCTAAGAGCTTGAGGTGAAGACAGGGGTTTGATGAGGCTTTGAGAAAGGTGGGGGAAAGTTTTGTCAGAGCTGTCAAGACTGGGCTCCTAAGGCCAGTCCACCACTGACCCTACACCACTCACTCCCAAATATGGCTGTACTAACTCCAATTGGTCCTGTCCAATTGAACGGCCTTGCCAGGCACGCCATGCTGAGGTGCAGTGCACCAGCCTCTGTCACCTTGGACCCCGAGCAGAGGTCCCTCCAAAAACCTCTATCCACTCATGGGGTCAACAGGCTGAGGTGCGACTAACTGGCCTCTGTCACATTGGGCCACTCTGGCTCCGCCAACCAGGGTAAGACCTCCCCAAAAAAGGAGCCCAGCGCATCCACCCCCTTTCCCTGGAGCACCGCCATCTACTGGCCCATAACTCGCGTTAAATAAACTAAATTTAAATAAAATTAATTAGCACTAAGCAGCCTTTATTGGAAGAGGTGAACTCGAAGTTGGAATAGAATTCCAAAGTGAGGGCCCATTGGGGCTTGAACTTACTTTGAAATACTTCCAAAAATGGCTAGAATTGTGGGTAATGAGGGGCACAAAAGCCTCCTGAATTGATGGCAACCAGTCAACTCAGCGGAGAAATGGAGGGGAACCTCAGAATGAACAAACAATCAGGCGAACCAATTTATTCAGATTTATTCCATTAACGACCCATATAGGAAAATCCTACTCAGAATAATGGAATTGCAACTATTGACATATACAAATCTCATAATTTCCAACCTTGTGGGATTCATGTGCGATCACAATCATTACACTACCCTTTCTCTAAAAGGGAAATACTGGCAGACTTGTACCTGAACTGGCAAGGCAGGCGTGCAGCAACCAACAACTTTTTTGACAGAGGACCTTTTTTGCAAGCAACTTGGGGTATTGACCGGAAATCCAGAGCCCCCAGATCAAATCAACGGGTTCTCTGGAGGTCTCCTGGCAGGCACAAGAGGCCATTAACTGCCAGCAGTCTGGTTCATCCCCCAAGCTCCTCAACCCCTTTGTTGGAAGGCCCCACAAACCAACAAAAGGGACCAATAACCTGTGGCAATGCTTGGGACATTGACCGCGGCCATCTTGCGGGCTGCCTGAAAGCACAGCCCGCCAAAGAAGGGTGACTTTGGAATTATGTCAAGACTGGGATACCAAGGCCCAGTCCGCCACCAGCCCTACACCACTCACCTCCAAATATGGCCATACCAACTACAATTGGTCCTGTCTAATTTGATGGCCTTGCCAGGCACGCCATGCTGAGGTGTGGTGCACTAGCCTCTGTTGCCTCAGACCCCGGGCAGAGGTCCCTCCAAAAACCTCTATCCGCTCATGAGGGTCAACAGGATGAGGTGCGGCTAACCAGCCTCTGTTGCATTGGGCCACTCTGGCTCCACCAACCAGGGCAAGACCTCCCCAAAAAAGGAGCCCAGCGCATCCACCCCCTTTCCCTGGAGCACTGCCATCTGCTGGCCCATAACTAGCGTTAAATAAACTAAATTTAAATAAAATTAATTAGCACTAAGCAGCCTTTATTGGAAGAGGTAAACTCGAAGTTGGAATAGAATTCCAAAGTGAGGGCCCATTGGGGCTTGAACTTGATTTAAAATACTTCCAAAAAAGGCTAGAATTGTGGGTAATGAGGGGTGCAAAAGCCTCCTGAATTGATGGCAACCAGGCAACTCGGTGGAGAAATGGAGGTGAATCTCAGAATGAACAACCAATCAGGTGAACCAATTTATTCAAATTTATTCCATTATCAACTTGAATAGGAATCTCCTACTTGGAATAACGGAACTGCAACTATCAACACACACGAATCTCATAATTCCCAACCTTATGGGATTCATGTGCGATTGCAATTGTTACAAGAGCCAGGTGTCCACTCAAACTGATCAATTGGCCCATGGTGACATTGTAAGTACTCTCAGCGCCATCTTGGAATGAATCTGAAAGTGGGTGTTTATATGGGGTTGCGTTCACAGATTGGATTCAAAAGCAGTGTGAAGATATGAATTATGAATAGTCCATATCACTACGTTAAATGCCAATACTTAATGTTTGGGAGCAATTTGGGAATGAGAGGTTGAACATGAAGTGCTGAAAAAGGCGCCCTACTCAGGGTTCTGCTTGTAGGAGTTTGTGGACCCTGTTCCTGAAAGGGGCTATAAGGGCAAGTAAAGAAGCGGTGGAGGTGGGTGTCTGTCAGCTCTGCGCATTGTAGGCAGCTCTTAGGCTGGAAGGTGGGACCAGTTTGATTCCTGTCCTGTATGAGCAGCGTAGAACTCGCCACAGTGTATTTGACATTTTTATGAAAGAAAAGTTGGGTAACGTCCTTCCAAAGCGCCTTGAGATCACATTCCATGGTGGGGGATAAGAGTTCAAGGAGACGAGGCCGCATTGGGGGTCTGTCCAAAGGGTGGAGGCGGGAGGTAACAGTTCTCCCATTGTGGACCAGGGTATGATGCAGGAGGCTGATCCCAGGGCCATTCCTTTTAAAAAAGGTTGGTGTGGTACACCTGTACCCCTACCCTCTTAAGCGCAAGGAGAGCCTGATTTCAGTAAGAACTTGATGAGGGTTTGAGGTGGTAGCCTGAGTGTTTTGTTAGTCATTCTCTAACAGCTTTTAGAGAGGCTGTGGGAGCCCTAGCGAGGCTGCTAAACCCTGGCGTATGGCTGGACCCCGCTGTGGCATTGGAGTCATATCCTAGCAAATGATGGACTTAAGGAACTCCGTCAGTATTGAAGTGGCATGGGACTTAGCATCCAAAAGACCTAGTCCCCCTTCACTGCGGGGTTGGGATATTGCGGTCAGAGCTTTAGGTGGTTAGATCCCCATATCCAGCAGCGGATTATTACATGCAACCTCAAGTATAAACTGTCCGTAAAGTGGCAGACATGAACGAAGAACCATACCTTTGATAGCAGAATAACGTCCGTCATCAGGGACATCCCTGGAGGGTGATATGCCAGCGGTTCCAGCTGGATGAACACAAGTTTAGCGCATCTAGCAAGAGGTCCTCAATATCCTTGTTTGCGACCCCTTGTGGTGAGGTGAGGACACCTAGGCGCCTAAAGGTGCCCCAGGTAGGTTCCAGACCAAAAGGAAGAGGAAACGACAGGGTATAACTTGCACTATAATGGTTTTATAAGTGTTAATTTTTGCATTGGACGCCTTAAAGTAGCGATCCAGAGCCTCCGTGGCTATGTCTATGTCCTCTATACATCCAACTGCCACTGATGTGTCATCAATAAAGACTATGGTGCGTGTGGGGGTTTCCCAGGAACCTGAATACTCACCAGTCTTATCTGTAGTGGAATCAGAAGAGGATCCAAAGCTATGCTGAACAAGTATGGGATTAGTTGATCCCCTTGACGGAGATCCTGGTCAACCATCACCACTGCTGTAAAACCTGTTGGGACAGTACCTTAGTGTGAAGCTGGGCGTAGAGCGCTGATAGCCATGCTCTAGCTTGTGGTGATTTGTGGAGGTGGGTTAGGGAGGCATCAAGGTACTTCCAATTCACCCAATCATATGCTTTTTCCATATTAAGAAGCGCCACAAAACAAGTGTTTGAGACGATATAGCTGACAGGTTGCCAGAAGCTCATTGTAATTGTTCCATAGTGATCTCCTTGGGATAAAGCCATGCTGAGCTGGGTTGAGGCGTGGTGCTGCCCACTTAGTCATGCGGTTTGCATGAAGTTTAGTAAAAAGCTTGTGGTCAGTGTTCAATAGTGATATTGGTCGCCAGTTTTCAAGGTCCTCATTGCTTTCTTATGGATAAAGGTCATAATTGATTATATCAAGTCAGGAAGTACTCCCCCCTTCTGCCAAGTTGGTCGAGAAGAGGGGCTGTATGGCCTTTGTAACTGTGACGGGATCCACTAGATTCATTTCAGATGGGATACCATCTGGCTTGGGGCCTTCAAGCGCGGTCTGTGGAGTAGAATGTCCATCACTTCTTGTTACATGATTGGTCAAGGAGTTTAGCATCTTCTGAGAAATTAATCAGTGGTTCTGGAGACCCTCCAATGAATTCCTGAACTTCTTCTGGGCTTACCAAGGAAGTCTTGAAGAGGAATAAATAGTAACGATGTATCTCATTGGTGATTTCTTCCTTGTTTGTGGCGATGTTGGTCCCCACCCTAAAGGTTGCCATCTTCTGATCCTTTGAGCGGGATTTTACTTTTGGTATAAGAAACTGGTGGGGCGTTCCCAATGGGTGTTATAACACAATGATGTGAAGTTTTCTGCCCATTCCTCTTGTTCAGTAAGTTCCCGCTGATACATCTATTGGGCCACTTCCCACGCTACTAACTATTAAGAGGAAGGATCCAGTCAGCAGTTTTTTTCAGGTGAAATATTCTAGCTTCAGCCCGTCTGACTCTAGCCTGTGCTGCCATCATTTGAATCTTATCATAGTTTTAGGTCACCTTTAAGATCCTTGCTTTTTTATCTGCCCATTTTTCTTTCAAAGTTTGCAAATGAGGTGAGTCCAGGTGTTCTTCCTCACAGATAGTCACATCTATCTTCTCTTTTGAAAACTGGTTGTTCATGAGCCCTGGAGCAATCCTTAACCAAAATCTCCTTGATGGTCTGCGGATGGTTGTCAGGATCACTATAAGGGATCTGTGGTCACTTATAGTGTTATTTCAGGTTATGGGTGAGGAAATTGACCAACCAGCAGGGGTCCCACTAAGGCCATATCAATCCTTGAAGCTGATATGAATTCCTGACCAGCACCTTGGATCCGAGACATAAAGTCAAGGCCAGATGCTGAGGGGAAGGGCATCTGAGAATCTTTTTGACCTGAGTTCTACTGAATCCAAAAAACCTCGTCTGTCTTAAGTTGTATGAGGAAATGTGTCTCACACAAGACTTAATATTTTGAAATCACCCATTAGCACTGTGTTGCGTTAGAGTTGTAGTATAGCAAGTTGCTCCAAAATCTGGTCCTGCTTCAGGCCTGCATTAGGCAGTTATATGATTGCAACAAAGAAGGAAAACTCAGGGGTAGATAATTTATCTAAGATAAGGTGATCATCAATGTATTTCAAAAACTTGGTGGGTTTTCACCCAGTTGAGGATAATAAAGCTACATAATTTGTCCAACAGAAGTTACCTCCAAATTGGTCATTCCATGATTCTATTTCAGAGGGGGGGGGACATGGGGCTCTTGGATGGCTGCAATATCCATGCAAGTTGACCTGAAGTTGCAGAGAAAGGTTGGCTCTGCGCTTTTTTATACCGCATCCCATTAGAGTTAATGGACTTCAGGGTCATGGCGCCCCTTTGGGGCCTCATAGCTGTCCCCCTCCATATCCTGGAGGGTTACCAGAGCTTAAATCTGCATCCATAAGGCTTCTCATTTAAGTCCTTGATCCTGTCTTTTAGCGGCTATCTGAGCCGATCACCGTGGAGGAGGGGGTTATTCTGAGCTGAAGGGACTTAGGAGCCTGTAAGACAGCCCAGGATACTACCCCACTGCTTTCATGGGAGTATCCTGAGGGCGCTCCATGGACTCATCCATTTGGGTATCCTATGAAGTATTAGAGTCCATGTTCACCTTTTTCAACACAGAGAATGCAGTCTGAGTTGCAATCCCCTTAGACGGTGTGGGGTTGATGACTTTGAGCCTCCACCTCTACTTGGTGTACTACATACCTGCTCCACTCTCTGAGTATTTTTTGGTACCAAAAAAGTTTTAGATGCCACCTCTGGACTAGCTTTCTCTAGGTTAACTTTATGTGAAGCAGATTTGCGCTTATTTTAGGCTGATGAAGGGTCTGGAAATTTATAAGGGGTTCCCATAGGGAGAGGGTTTTCAGCACTAAGGGAATAAAGCTGTGCTACTGGCTGTGCCTGCTTAACTGTCACCCAAAGGGCAGCAGGGGTTGTTAGATCCTGTACCTGTACCCAGTGAGTAGGTTGAGGGATTGCCGCTGCTGCTGTATGGCCGCATTTCTTACCTGTCACAGGGACTTGGCTACTGGATGAGAGAGCTTGATTATAAGCAGTGCAACTATTATATAGATAGCCCAAAGAATTACACCATGAGAAGCATGGTCGCGCCTGGTCAGGGTCATTAAAGAAGATTTCTGAACATGATTGAATGATTGCCACACTTTGAATAACCGCCATGTTACGGTCCACCATTGGGTTGGAGACAAATAATGCTCTAACAAAATGAGCCCGTTGGGTTGGAACATAGTAGGCTGGTGCACAAAGGTCTACTGTTATAACAGACCTAAATTTCATCAAACCCTGATGCAGGGCAAGCTTTAGGGATCTGGGTCCACTTAGTTGGGAGATTAGAGAAAGTTACCCAAGAATTTTTCTCCAAGTTAGATCTTGTGCTAGATTTATGAAGAGATTCATGTGGAATCTCTACTTTAATAGAAGCTGCCCATTCTGCATCTGCTGAAGTTTTAAATCCTATGTCAATATAGTGGCTTTCCACTACTTCATGAATTGTGGTATCAACTGGAAAGCACCTTGCTATTTCTTTAAAATAGGTAAAATATTTTCTTGTATAAAACTCAACAGGATTATGCCCATAGTAGACTCTAACTGCATGAGCAAGAGTGGACCTAGGGAGTGCATGTTATAAGCGAATTTCCGCCCATTTCTTACTCACTTCAGCCACAAAAGCAGCTTCACAAGGGTCAATGGTGGGTGGTAAATTCACTAGATGTTTTTTCTGCCATGCGCCTAAGGCATCCTTAACTCACTTATTTTTGTTTACATTTAAATTTAAAGTTAATTTAGTAGGTTTCCCATGGGGGGAACCCCAGACGGAGGCGCTGGCATTCCTCTGGATTTACGCTATGGCACCTGCTGGGCCTTCCCAGTTGGTAACTGACTTTTTCCAGGTTGGTTGGGCTTGTCTGCTTTGAAATTACTTACTGCCAATTTCCTGGTTGATTCAGATTCATCTTCACACCAATCTATTCCTCCAGCCTTCATCTAACCATCCGCAGATGCTGTCTGGGATTTTTCTGTAGTTGGATTGTCTATGTGGCTAGTTCCAATTGAAACTAGATTTTGACTTTTTTATCAAGAAAATTACTATGAACTGATATGACACTAATTGCTGATTCAGTTTGGACATGTTGTTGGATTCTAAAGCATGAAAATGATGGCCAACTGCTTTGATACCTACCATCAATTCAGTTTAAGCATGTTGGTTGCTTTCCAAACCATGTAATTGACGGCTAACTGATCCAACAGTTAATGTCAATTCAGTTTGGCCACCTTGGTTGATTTTTAAAGGGGTGGTGGTTGGCAAAGCTGCCTGAACTCCTAAGCGGTATTGGGAGTGATAATACCTCCTGCTACCTTGGTTAATTCGTTGGATGCGCCTCCAGGGCGGGGCGCACTGATTTGTTTATTTTCAGTCAACCCAGAGTTAACTGAGGTAGGCAATTTTAATGGCAATATCTTTTTCAATTCTGCTGCGTGTTGATAAATCTGGTTTTTCATTTGC
This sequence comes from Massospora cicadina, assembly GCA_022478985.1. Lineage (NCBI taxonomy): Eukaryota > Fungi > Entomophthoromycota > Entomophthoromycetes > Entomophthorales > Entomophthoraceae > Massospora > Massospora cicadina. The sequence continues at coordinate 65,645 of JAKSZP010018598.1, read as the reverse complement.
TTTTGCAGCTGCAGTTTGGGAGCGGGTAGTATTGGTTGACACACAGGTTGGCAATCAAGGATTCTGCGATTTGGTGTTTTTTGATAAATTTGACGCATCAGAAGAGCTCTTAGTGGACTTTAACACCATTACTCATTTTGATTCAATAAGTATAAATTTCCGAGTGATTGTAATTTTCAAAAGTAAAATTTAGCCGTCACTCTTATTTACTACTTTTAGTACTAGGTGGTCCCAACCTAAGGGGGGTACACCAATCTAACCCTTACAATACTTACCCTCCCCCAGAAGGTTGCCTCCCTCTTAGCCATGTAGCCATCCAAGTCACACAAGAACGTGGCGCTCACCCAGTTTCATGGTAGTGCTTCCCCAGTTTAAGTAAAAAAGGTAATTTAAGCCTTGGGGTGCAACTTTTGAAGCTTAATGTGGAAGAATATCCGTTTTAGATCAAGAAGGAAATTGAGCAGGCTGCTGTCCCTCTTGTCACCCTAGGCAATTTAGCCCATGTGGTAGGTGAGAGGTGGGTGATTCCATATACAATAAAACTCGCGCCATTAACTCTTCTGTTCACCACCCAATGGTTAGTTCAGAAAATATGGTATGCGTATCGGGAGGTAATGGTTAGAAGCCATAAACAGAAGAGGCTTTGTAGCAATTTCCCCAACAAACTTCCCTCAGCTGGTTCAAGTTCTACAAGCCAAATTAAATTATACCCAGTAAAAATAAATTGATTAAGCTACTAACAGGCTCAGAAATCCCCATCTGCCGTTTCCTCATTGCTAGCCAAGGTGAGCCCTTCCTTGACAGGTATGGTGTGATAAAAACTTTGAGATGCAATGAATGAATTATTGGCCTGGCCATGAGCGCAACCTGCTATCCTCTTGAGAAGTCATCATCAATATTCCAAGTGCAATCACAGTAGAATATAAATTCTTACACAGGACTTCAATACCAATTTGGCCAGCAGGTTAGATCCAAATCCGTACAAGTAACATTTTATGGTATCAATCTTCCATTACCAAATTGCAATGATATTCCCAACAAAAATGCACTTATCATTATCCCTAATAAGTGAGCTTATAAGGTAATGGACCCCAACAGGTTCTGCTGTACTACATTTTCCCCTTACCCACTCTAGTTTTAAATAAAAATTCTTAAAAACATATTTTTTTCAAGATACTGTTCACATTTGCCCTATTCTCTCTTTATCCTAAATTATAGATGGCTATACCAGAGGTATTGTGGCTGTTACTTTGAGTGGTAACTTATCCTGAGTGCCAGCACTGTCGTTTAATATCAACACACTCAATGACACACAAATCCATCTCAAATGATAGCTTCAGAGGTGTCTTGAGAATTATCCCTATAGTTTAGCAATGAACTTAATTAGAAAAGGCATCAATTTAATTTCCATAGAAATTTGTTAGTTTGTTAACTGAGCTACTAAGTTGGCCACGGCTCATCTAATTGTCCTTGTAGGGTTGCTGAAGCATCAAAAAGTTTTTGGTATTACTGTCATATAAAAACACCAACCACCATTTACAGGATTAAGATAATAAATGAGTCAAGATCCCTACTCCTGAATTGAGCCCCAGTAAGTCAACTCAAACCCTTAAATTCAAACCCTTTTCATGAAGGCACCAATGATAAACTTGATTAGGAAGTATCACATGTATGGGAATTGATGTAGATTCCTTCTGGCGTTGTACCCCCTGTAAGTCCTGAGAAACGTCCCCTGGCTGTTGAGTGGGCCATCTTCCCATTCCTGGGTAAAAAGACACCGAAGAGGATGGTGGTACCTCTAGTTACTCAGGGCGATCTCGCTCACATAGTAGACAAGCGATGGGTAACAGCTCTTCCACTTTGGATTCCACCCCCAGTACCACACTCACCTAGGCAGAACTGTTACAGGAATTAGCAAAATCTGCGCTGAGATTATTGAACTAAAATTGGTTGGATCTAATTTGAGTTGCAATCTGGCTGATGCCCAAATCTCAAATGGCCAGAAAGGCATGAAGACTGAGGTATCAGCTGGAACACCTGACGGTTCCAATTGAATCAATATGCCGATTGAACAAAGCACCTTCCTACCAAAGTTGTTGGGGATCATCCTTAATGATCAGGCTATAACATCAGGCATCATCAATGAGGGTTTGAAGCCCCCAGTTGGCAATTCAGGCGTTGTGGCTGATGTGATCCCACTGACCAAATTAATGGTCCAGCAACCAAGCGCGGGCAGGTTGGGCGTCCCAAACCCATTTCCAACCAAATGGACCCACCCCTATGTGGGGTGGCCTTGGGGGATTCCTGTCACTCATCAGGCCAAATGCTGTTGTGTCAACCATCAGAAACATAGCCAAACCTCAGTTTGGTCATTTGAGGTCAAACTGACAGTGACTCGGCCCACCACCAAATATTGTGATGTCAGTTCCCAAGGAATAAACCCGCCCATTCCTGAACAATTTACTGGTTAGGTCAAAACTGAGGGTCCCATCCTGGCTTGTCACTGCCCCAATCAACCACTATTTAATCAGTTGCATAGCACTGAGAAAATTGTTGGTCAATTTTCTTCCTTTTCCTTCAATAGAAATTTTTCTAAAAAATAAAATCAAACAATTTTTATTATCTCTTCTGACCACATCCCTGATGGCGTTTCCCTGGTGGCCTGTTGGTCCATATACAAGATGTGCTCTACCAGTACTCTTGGTCACTATGGCCCCCTCCATCATAAATTGGGTTCAGCGAGTCCAATATTTTTAGCTCTACAACCCCATAATCACTAACTTCCAGCAGCAGTACATGGGGATCTTGTGGCTGTATGTCCACCAATTGCAAGAGAGAATCTGTCTCCTTGCCACCCCAGTTGAAATGGCCCCCTATGCCGAGGATCTCATTGAGACTATCTCAGTGATTCCACCCCCTGCAGCAAGACCCCCTGGGTTGGGAGCGGGTTCAGTGTGGTTTGTCATCTGGATCATCCTCACCATTGTGCTGCACCAACAATTCATCATTTCCCTATGCCCAGCTCCATACCAAGTTGTTCAGTCGGCAATGCCTCTGGCATTCTGGCTTGCTTTTTGGGTGCTAATGCATCCTGACTGGTAGGCTAGTCTAAACTTCTTCTGCCATTTCCATGATACCCCCATTTCCAAAATCTCTGAAAATTTATGACTCTCAACAATGTGGTCATGAGTCAGATTTCTACAAAGAGTAATAAAGGCGTATTGGAAGTTTTAAATTACACTTCCAATGGGGCAGGTTTTCTCTTAAAGTTAATTTGAGTGGATTCTCCAAAGAGCGATAAATTAAAGTAAAAACAGTTATTATTAGACCTAATTTTTTATCATTGAAAAGACGGTATCTTTATAGGTTTTGATCTGATTTGTGATCTATCAGATCTAATTAATCGCTGCGCAATTGAATCTTTAATCAAATGATAGGGATGAAGTGATCATTTTTATCAAACTTGATAGTTTTAGATAAATTTAAGCTCTCCTTCTGATGATGCCGGGGAATTAATGGAGTAGAATTTCTGGAGATAAGAGAATTCAGCGAAAATTCTAACACTTCCCCCTCAAGATTTGATCATGGAGGAGGGTGAATTATTATAAAAACTAGGGTGGATATGATTGATCACTTGCTGGTATCAACATGAACAATCGTTTACTCTAGTTCTTTTCAAAATATAACTCAATAAGGACCAGACCAGCGGGTTCCTAACTTTTCAGTTCGCCCACCAGGCTGAGAGTGGTAATACATGACATAATCTCCGATTTGGTATTCAGGTAAGGCGGGTTTATGATGATTGGCTCTTTGAGTCTCTCTTTGTGTAGTTACTTCAATTGATTTCATGGCTTGAGCTTGAAGATGAATAATCTCATCCACCAGATTTCTCAAAATTAGATCAGATTTTCTTGGTATGCTTTCTTCAAGTATGGCTTGAACACTAGAAGGGACTGAGGGGTCTCACCCATATAGGCACTTGAAAGGTGACATATTGATAATTTGATGATAGCTTATCCAATATGCAGATAAGGCACTAGGCAAATAAAAATTCCACTGAGATGGATCAGTAGAATCCATCTTTCTTAAAAATTGAACCTAGAGGCTATTGACTCGTTCAATGGGTATTATTCATGGAGGGATTGTACAGAACAACAAATCGTTGGGTAGTGTTGAATAATTTAGATAGTTCCTGTAAGAGTTGCAAGGTAAAATTAGTACCATTATTTGACATAAGGACCTTGGGACACCCATGTTGAGAGATTATATGTTGGTATTATAATACCGCTGTAGTTTTGGCTGAGGGGGTGGCAATGAAAATTGCCTCAACCCATTTAGTTAAAATAGTCAACTGCCATAATAATATACTGGTAGCCATGTAATCCCAAGGAAAAGGGCCTACCACATCAATGCTTACCACTTCAAACGCTTTAGTCAGGGGAATAACTTGATGTTGATAGGTTGGGTTGGTAATTCCATGAATTTACAAATAAGACATGAGTCAAGGGTCTCTTAATTGAATTTAGTCATGTTATTCCAATAATATTGGGTTTTCAACCATTCTTGAGTTTTCTTCAACACACTATGGCTTACTTGCTCATGTCCTTCCATGACAGCCTGAAATCTTGAGTTTGGGTGTAAAAAGGGTAGCCACATGGATTTGACCTTCTTATATAAAGCTCCTTCTTGAATCCTTATATCTTTGGTAATACATTTTAAATAGGCTCAATCTTCTTAAGACTCTTGATCCCACAACTCAGGCCGCTCAATGAGGTTATATAGGCGTTCTTACTTCTACACTTTCAAAGTCAAAATAGGCAGTCGGGACAGACCATCAGCATTCTGATTTTGAACACCCAACCAATGAACAATGGAAAAATCGTAATTTTGCAATCTTAAAGCCCAACGAGCCAATCTCCCATAAGGATCCTTCATATTCTGCAACCATCTTAAAGAAGAATAGTCACTAATAACAGTAAAAATGGTTACCATATAAGAAGGGATGGAAGTGCTTGATTTCTAGAATTATGGCCAAACACTCCCGCTCAGTTACACTGTAATTACGTTCAGTTTTGGACAAAGTTTTTATATAAAACTTTACGGGATGATTCTTCTGCTCTTCATCACACTAGGATAAGATAGCCCCTAATAGTGACATTGCTTGCATCAGTATGTAATAAAAAAATTTATCAAATCAAGGATGAATTAAAACAGGTGCCTTAGTCAAGGAAGTTCGCAGAGAATCGAATGACTGTTCCTGAGCTGAACTCCACTCAAAAGGCACTCCTTTTTGTAATGGATGGAATAATGGTTCAACCATTTCAGCAAATTTGGATATAAATTGCTGATAATACCCAACCATACCAAGAAAGACTTGAATATCCCGCAGAGAAGTAGGAGGAGGCATTTGATAAATAGCTTGAATTTTATATGCAAGGGGTTAAAACCCTTTAGCTGATACTTGATATCTTAAAAACTCCATTTCACCTTGGAAGAATGAACATTTAGAGGGTTTGAGCTTTAAGGAAGAACTTTAAATTTGCCTGAAAGCTTCCGTAAGATGGCAAAATGTTTGGTAAAGGTTTTGGAAAACATGATAATATCTTCAAGATAGCCATAACACAAGTGAGCTTTAGGTCCTGTAACATACCATCCATAGTTCTTTGGAAAGTGGCTGGGGCGTTGCTCAATCCTTGAGGCATCCGAGTTGGTTAAAATAAATCTTCATTGGATACTAGGGCACATTTAGCTTGGTCTGCCGGGGATAACTCAATTTGCCAGTATCCACTGGCTAAGTCCATGGCCGAAAAATAAGTTGATCTAGTGAACAACCTAAAGGAATAATTGATCCTAGGTAAAGGATAACTGTCTCATCGAGTAATAGTGTTCAGTCTATGATAATTCATAGCCACTTGGTGAGAACCATCCTTCTTCTTAATCAACAGCAATGGAGAAGCTTAAGGACTATTGGAGGGTTTCAATAGTCCAGCCTCCAATAGTTGATGCAATTCTTTGGTAACCTGGGCTTCTTCCACTTTAGAATTACAATAGGGCTTGGAGAAAATAGGAAGGTGATCGCCAGTTTCAACGAATGCATTACTCCTTTTATCTTACTAAAGTCATAAGCATGCTTAACAAAAATGTCAGAGTATTTTATTAACAGCTGAAGCACTTGTTTCTCTTGGTCACTAGTGAGGTGTTTTCTGATAGCAGGACCCACAATAATAATTTCCTGATCACTTTCCAACACAAAGTCTTTTAAGCATCCAAAAGATTTAACATCATAAATCTGAGATATGGGCAATAACTTGACATAAGCAATTGGGTGCTTTTGATCCATCATCTTTGGCTCATTGGTAAGGTTTAGCAATAAAACAGATAACAATCCAGAATAAGTGAAATCCAATATTCCATGACATTGCAAGATTTCTTTAACAGAAGGGTTGAAAATGCCCTGGACTTGTAATAAATGTTCTTTGGGAATCAAAAAATGTAAAGAAGTATCAACAATTACCTGCAATTTTGGCATAATAATTAGATTTTTGGGGGAGAAAATAGGCATCCCCTCTTTGATATCTGCTGAGGTAGGGGTAGTTTTACACAAGGGTTGCCAACATGGTATTGAATTAAATAAGACCTTTTAGACCCCTCCAACAGACATAACTGACGTCATGTATGAGCATGTTCAGACAAAAGTAAGTGAGCTCTATAATCCAAGAGAGATAGCGATGAGTTGGGGTAATTAATAATTCATTGAATTCCCACAAAAATTGAGTTCCCAATAGTAGGTTGTAACTCAATTTTTCAAGGACAATGGCAGGGATGGTAAAAGTTAATTTCCCAATTTTTAGTGGAAAGGACAAAAAAGCTCCATTGACTGAGTACTCTGAGGTCCTGCTGTGCCATATTATTCATAATGAGAAATATCAGGCGCTAGTTTGATCTGTTTGATAAATTTTGATGAGACAAAATTCACTAGATATCCCATATCAATGATAGCTTTGGCATTAACTTGATCAATTTTAAGTCAATATGGTGATGGTGATCGCAAACTAAGAGTATAACGCCAACAATGAGGGCAAGGAATAGGAAGAATTTTCATATTTATTATACTTGACAGGGCTTTGATTTTTTGTTGCACACTCATATCATTATTGAGATGAAGAATCTTATTAATTTTATCCCTTTTCTTCTTCTCATCTGCTTCTTTTTTGAAACAACAGTCCTCAGTATGAAATATTGGTGATAGTAGTTACAATGAATCGCTTTAGCTTTCTTAGGCATTGTGTAAACTTTAGGGCGACTAGGCCTTGGAGAATCGTAAACTTGGGGGTTTTCCAAGAATTTAGGAGGAAATTCCAACAAGGCCTCCTTAAGTCTAATATACTTCTGAAAATCTTATCTACGCTAAGAAGGCATACTTGCAACTGAGTTCTGGAAGTAAAAGCAGACATAACTAAAGTAATTGCATCATCCAAATTTAACTGACCACAGGCTACCAAAGTTTGAGCTTCCTGATAGTACTAATGAGCAATATCTTTATTGATTCATTATGAGGGGCTGTATACCCATAAAAGCCTGTTTTTGAGAGCATAAGGTTTGCTCACTTCCAAATTCTTTGATTAGAGCCTCTTTTACCTGAGATCAAGTAGAGCAAGTCATTAAGCGGAGTACCATGATATCCTGGGCAAATTTATTGAGACAATTAGGCAATTAATTTGTTTTTTTTGATGATCTGTTGCCTCACTTAGAGCCTTCATATATAGATAGAGGAAGGAGATAATAATACCTTCCCCAGGAAAGTACTTGTATTTAAATACTGGTTTGAAACTCATTGGAGCATTGGCCGTAAAAACATGCACTCCAGGACGTTTGGATTGAGTAGAAACATAAGAGTTGAAATTAGAAACTTTCAAAGAAAATGGAGGATAGGGGCTGACAGTCTCAGTATGAATTTTGCTAATCTTTCAATTCAATTCAGCATGCCCCAATCTTTTATCCAACTTATGAGATAGTTCATAAATTTGCTCCTGATGAACATTATTCTTAAGTTACAATGTTTCAATTTTGGCTTGAAGCATCTTGCCTTTTCAGTTCATAGGCTTGAAATAGGATTTAAGTGCCCTTCGCCAAATTACCCAGATTAACCAGTTCATCAGAGAGAGACTGAAGCGACAGGAGGGGATCAATCCTTACCCTTTCAGGTGTTAAGTTACATTCCTTGGTCATTTTGTAAAATTGGTCACATAAGCGGTCCATCATGCTCAATAGAGAGTCAATTTGTTGAATGGATCCTGAATGCCCATCTGCACCTGGGGGCCCTCAAGGTACATCCACACCTGGAAGTCCATGGGGCTCATCAACACCAGGATGTCCACGTGGACCTACGCCCCCAGGTGGACTGTGGGGTCCTTCAACCCCAGGAGGACCCTTGGCTCCAGAGGTTTTCTCCACTTTAATGACTCAGAATTGGATTCCTGAGTAAAATTGCTCCAATTGAGAAAGTCAATTTTTGATTTCTTCTTCCAATGCTTGACTCTGCTCAGAAAGTTGATAATTCCCTCTTTCCATTCTTGCTGAATTTCCTGATTTGCTGTGGAAACTGTAAATCAACAAAGACGGACATCACATGATCATTTGTTTAAGCTTTTGATGTACTTCATTGAGAAGGGTCCAATTATCAATGATGGCCTCTCAATTATCTCTGTTAAATTCAGAAGCAGATTTAAAAACTTGGTAACATAATTATTAAAGGACTGAAGTCCTTCTAGTAAATTGTGTATCCCTTGATGATGCATTCCCACAACCAGTAATAGATGGTATAATGTAGGGTGTAGTAGCTGATGCAAGTATTGCTTGGTGCCAATTCCTGGCATTTGGGAGGTTTGCAACACTTCTTGCAAGATAGAGGGTACAGCATTAGAATGATATCAAGTTAAAGGATTCCAGGAATTAAGGCTCCCTCCAGCATTTGATTGATAATACTTCATAAAACCTCAGGAGGGATTTAAAAGTATGCTGTAAAGCTTATATTAGGATTATAAAACTCCAAATTGGCACGAAATTCCAGTATAGATGGTACTCTTGTACTTTTGTTTCTAGTTGAACAGACTAATCCTAAAATACTGCCTTGCTCATGGTCTTGAGCTTCTTCAGGCAAAAATTGAGAGTCCATAATAGTGACAGACGTGTTCACAGCGCATAACTCAGAGTGGCTCCTGTAGTGAGCACCACTCCGCAAGCTTTGAATTTCACTTCCAAAAGGGCAGGTTACCTCGAATTTACTTTGAGTTAAGTTTCCAAAAGGTGATAAATTAAAGTAAAAACAGGTTATAATTCGACCTAATTTTTTTTATTGAAAGGATGAGATATATTTAGGTTTTGATATGGTTTAATATCTATCAGAGCTAATTAATCGCTGCACAATTGAATCTTCAATCAATTGATCAGGATGAAGCTGATCATCTTTATTAAACTTGATAGATTTAAATAATTTAAGCTCTCCTTCCAATGAAGCTGGGGGAATAAATGGAGTAGAATTTCTGGGGACAAGAGAATTTGGCGAAATCCCAACATGCGTCAACTAGGCAGTTGAAATGAAAGGGTGTAAAAAATCTTATTGTATGAGGCCATTGAGGTCCTCTAAGCATCATGTCTTTACTCGCCCTATATAGATTGAATCATTTTACCTCAATAAGGTAGTCTATTAAGCCCATATGTTTGTCTTTATTGACATCTCTGCTGGTTTTATAGCTTCAGGCCCATTTTGAACCTTGGCTACAGTCAAGAGAAATGTAGGCCCAACAAAAATTGGTGTTCACTACTGGGGCGCTGACATGTCAGTGAAAACATATATTTTATATAACATATAATAGTACCAATCAATAAGGCTAACCCATCAACTGGTGAGAAGCATAGCTCAATGGATCAATTCTCTCAATACAAAGTAACCCCTCTACATCTAAAAACCTAGAATTTTTGGGCCACTTTTTATCTCACCTTACCTTCCATTGATCATGATCAGTAAAGACTTGAATATGATCACATGAATGAGATTATTCAACAATTATTGAACAACATCTGCTCTGTGGGAGGCTGTTCTAGTCAATTCTGAGCCTCATCAATTCTTTCCATGATGTGAGATTTATATATCTCAGCTCTACTACTGTAAGGTTCCTGGATTCACCCATTAAATTAGATTGTTCAATTCACCCCTTTTGATCAAGTAAGAGAATGAGATCCTAAGCTTGCCACTGGAGAAAATAGTGAACCTGGTGCACTTCATTGATGAGTATTATGTTTCCGCAGCCCCCCATCTCAATTTTATAATCAGCTAAAAAGTGGGAAAGATTTTTGACACCATGAAGTTCAAATTAGCCAAAAATAACGCTAAGAAAATTGAGAGGATCTGTGATGAAATTTACTTGTAAACAAGCAGATTTGAAACCAAATATGTAATGGGGCCACAGTATTGAGGTCAAACTTGTGGAAACCCCTTAAATGATCAAAAAAAATCTTATTATAAAAATCATGAGTAATGCAAGGATGTCAGAACCCTGATGAATGAGTGAAGTTTGGTCACACAAACTGCAAAAATGAGCAACCCACAATGAGCAACCTATGATATTTGTAAAGGACCTGGGCAATAGATAAGATTCACATGACCTGTCATCAGAAATCTTCTTTAATCCCCACTTCTAAATTCCCTTAAGCTATTAAAACCCAGCGCTCTGTTAATATTAGAGGTCTGGGTTATTTCACTATATCCTTAATAGATCATTAATTCCGCCAAAAATGCTATAATTTTTTTCTATAAATTTTTAAAAAATTCTGGCCGTCCCAATGGAACCACTCAGTCAATGGAGGGCCCACGTTCGTTAGTATCAGTAATGGTCATGGTAATTTCATTAGTGATTACAGAATTAGCCTACCTCACCAAAGAAAACCTTACGAATCACCCCTAGGAGTATCACACACTACATCTGACCAATGAGATATGTATCTGGATTATCAACCTGATAGAAATGATAATTTGTTCAATCCAATTAACTGCAATTATGAAGAAAAAGGAAATAATAATCTGGTGGATTCACCCTTGGGTGAACTTTCAGGATCAAAACTGATGAGACAATTGTCACTCCCTGCTACCAAGTGTGCATTCAGATGAGTTGGGAATTCAGGAAAATTGTACACACGGTATGGACAGAATCATCTCCCCCAACCAAACCAGCCAGTCAGCCTTTAATGCTAAGGTCTGGTAAAGATTATTACTGGCACTCAGCTTAATGGTTAGGATGAAAATGATGTTAATTGTTCAATATTACCTTCACTTATCTCCCTGCAGATCTTATTTTAGAATCATCAAAACAGCGATAACATGCAGATTGTGGATACTGCCATGGGCATTGGAATACCACTACTAGAAGTCAAATCTTTACTTAGCATGTAAGTTGTCTGACATAATAACCCAGATGATTAACAATGCTGTTATGTCTTTGGCCCAAGATTTGTTAAACCTGTGTTTTTTAACAACTATAAAATATGGATATCAAGATTCCAATATGACTGGATGATAATCCCGTGAAGAGTTATGACAGGATAGTGAGAAGCCGCTGACTAGGATAATATTTATGAGTATTTGAGCGGCTTGAGATGAGGTTATATTAGGTTATAATGAATTATTATTGGATTGCCTCCAAATAAAATGATAAGAAATTTCAACATATAACAAATATAACTTAGATCCCTTCAATTTTTAGGCAATAGAAAGTTGAAGAATAACAAGCTGAAACCAAAGAGAATTGGCGGAATAGAATAGCCTAAGCTATGAGAATGGTATCGTCCCAAGTCACTGATATATAAGTGAGATGGGCGATTGTAAGAGGCAGGTTGCTAATAGTTGAGAAAGAGCGGAACAGCAAAAGGTCGCTGTAATTATTAAGTAATTTAAAAGTGTTGTTGGGAGAATGCTCCTATTTTCATTTATTTTCAATCTGTTCAGATGACCAATGATCCCCATATTGTCTGTCTGTTGCTCTGTGGTTTTTACCTGTGAAACCCTTATGGCGGATCCCAATGGTACAGCCCAAAATTATAACAGGGGTGCTCACTACATGGGGCCCATTGATCAACCACTAAAAACCAAAATCTCCAGTCAACAGCTATGTCTCATCAAGCTGCGTTGTTGTGGAACTTTCATAAAGTACTGCACCGGCTGATTATGAGGAACTCAAACTCACTTTAGATGCTGTGCTTAAGAACCAGGATGAGCTTCTTCAAGAACGGAATGTCATTATGCACCAACTCAATAGCACGTTTAGTCAAATGAAAATTCTGGGAAAACAAAACAAGGAACTCAACAATCATTTGGACGACACCAAACAACTGCAATATGTGGAGAAGAATTTGACCAGTACCTCCTAGCCCTCTCATTGGGAAGAGGAAGGACAACAAGGGATTACAATACTAGGAGGAATATGACGCTGGTCGAAGCTACTACACCCAGGATCCTATCTCTGAATATGAGTATGAGTCAGAGTGCCAATTCCCACAAGTGATGGCGGTGCTACCCATGGCAGAAGGCCACACTACCTCCAAAGCAGCAGACATACCAACTTCCACTGGACCAGCTTCTCATCGAGAAACTGCTTTTGGATCTCGACCCATCCCTCAGTATGCCCCAAAAAGTCATGTCTATGAACAGGATAAGAGGGCAATATAATAAAATTGCCTCTGTTTGATCAAAATGGGAATATCCATGGCTTCTTCAGATAGTTTGAATTTGCAGCAGAAGGCACATCTGATTGACAGAAGGCAAAACTGTTGTTATCTGCCTTGGATGTTGGGAGTGCCGATCAAGTCACCTGCTACCTCCTGAGCAGCTCCATTACCTACCAGGATGTAAAAGATACCATGCTTTGACTGTTCAAGGGCACCTCAAAGATGTCACAGCAAAAGGCGGAATTCTTGACAATTGTATTCCGCCATAATGAAACCCTCATGGAGTTTTCTGATCAGTCTATGATGAAAGCTCACGTGCTGATTGAGGCAGGATACTTAGCAGAAGCTGACATGTGCATTACAATGACCTCCGCGGTAAAGCCATACCATGGACTTCACAATGTCTTATCGCCGATTCTGGATGATGACGTCCCCCTGCTTAGATTTTTACAGTTATTGCGCTGCATATCCCCTAAATTTTCTGCTGCCAAATATGTAACAGAAAACTACTGCCTCTTCTGTACCCTCTTATTCAGGTGAACAAACTTGTCTGGCTCACTTTCCGGCTAGCAACCCTCAGCCTTATAATAATTATGCACCTTGTCTTCAGCCAAATTATTTTCAACAGGTTGACTACTGCCCGGGGCCATTTACAAAAATCATCAGCAACCTAACTACCAACCAAGACCTAGTTACACTGAATGGCAGCAATCATCTTACTGACCTGGCCCTGGTTACACTAAACGTCCTTAAACTTTCCACCCTGGAACCTCTTATGAAAATCAAGGATGCGGCTCTTATGAGGTTAGTTGCTATGAATGCGGTCACCCTGGCCACTTGGCACGAAGCTTCTCTAACCATCTTGTGCAATACGTGCAACAATATCAATACTACCAGGGAAAAGATGGAGTGGAGTAGAGATGGGACTCTCTACTCAGCAATCCCAACCTAAAACATCCATGAATCAATAGTAGTATATCCCGCAAAAGTCCCCCAGTACAATGACAGAACTTTATACCAGCATCCAGTTGGAGAAGTAAATGTAGTGACACAAGCTCAAGACAAGGATGCAGCAGATGAAGGATCTTTTGAGCAATCAGAGCCATACGCCTGCCAAATTCTTGATCAAGATTCTTCTGACAAGCTGAATTCTGACATGGATGCACCAACTCTGAAAGGAGTAAACTTTGCCCTTTCAGTAGATTCCATTGTTAAAGAATACCCCAAAGTTGGTGAGGGATAATGAATTTTCTTGAAAAAAAGATCCTGTAAATGTACATGTATTAATCAGTCAATATTCTAATTTTTAAAGTGTACATACTGTGATATTTTTTAAGCAAAAAATAGAGTTTGCGCTATAATAAATACAGGCGCTCTAGTCAACTAGTTTTCACTAAGTTGATGGTGAAGTTGACGTCAAAATCTGATGTGGACCATTGAATGGTATATGGGACCGCTGGAGCAGAAAGCACCATCTTTGAGGGAGTGTACATTGCGCTAACTTTGCAGTTTGGGTCCATTGTCATTGTATCTCTGGAGATTGTGCTACCAATTGAAAATTATGACTTACTAATCAGAACTGCTTTCCTGAAACATCTCAGGGGCTGTCATTTATATGATAGAAAAGACCCTTTCAATTTTGGGGCAGTGGATTCCAATTTACTTTACCTCTAGTGGAGTGCCGAAGGATCAGTGCGCATGGGCCACATCAAACTTGTATATAGTGATGGGTGATGTCAAATTGCTATCATCAACTGAAAAGAAAGGCTCAGCCCCTTCCCCAGCAGATATATGAATACCAAGGGCTACCTCTCTGATCTGCAGGGTCTATATCTATTCCTTCTGGACACCAAGTTCTAGTGAACACTGAGTTTGAAGTGGAAGTGCCTACCGGGCTTTATGGGGAGGTCATTGTGCCCTATCATCAAACACAGCTTGAGCCACATGTGGCTCCAAGGATTATACTCCTAGGGCATGTAGAAATCAAGGTTTTTTAGTAAATCTCCAGAGCAAACCCTTGCAAATCTGCTGACACCAAATAGTGGCGTATTTACACTTGACTCCAATTGAGGAGGTCCTTCAGGTTCATATTTTCGGTCCATTAGATGAATTTGGCTTAACAGTTGAGTCGCTGGCCGGCGTAATGACAGTGGTACCGCAGAAGAACTTATTAGGGATATTGGAAGAACTAAACGACCAAGCTAAAGCTTTATTTCAGAAGTACAAGGATATTTTTGCCATTGACGAGCACAATTTAGGGTATGCTTAGGGGTAGTCCATCAATTGGAAACAGGTGATCATCCCCCTATAAGGTCTTGGCCAATCCGCCAATTAAGGTCAGTGGAAGATGGTGTCACTGGGGAAATTGATAAGTTGATGGATAAAGGAATGCTCAAACTGTCCAAGAGTCCATGGTCTTCACCCATTCTGATTGTAAAAAAGAAGGATGGCATCATCTGCGTAGTAATAGACTACCAGAAGCTCAATAGTATCACAAAAAAACTTGTACCCCTTACCAAGGATTGAAGATGCTTTGGAACAGTTAGGGGGAGCCCATTACTTCTCAGCAATGGACTTGATATCAGGTTACTGGTAAATCGAGCTACCTGTGGTGGAAAAGGAGAAATGCGCCATAATCACATCCAAAGGCCTTTTCCAATTGACCCATATGTCCCAAGGGATGTGTAATGCCCCAGTGTACGTTCCAACGAGCTATGGACACTATCCTTAGTGACCTGAGGCTGTCAGAGTCCTCATATACCTTGACTATATCAATGTTTTCTCTCAAACCCTTTCAGAGCACCTCATCATCTTGAAGAAGTATTCCACCAGCTTGCTGAGGCGAACATCAAGATTAAGCCTCAAAAGTAACTTCTTCAAAGATCAGTTGG
Organism: Massospora cicadina; assembly: GCA_022478985.1. NCBI lineage: Eukaryota > Fungi > Entomophthoromycota > Entomophthoromycetes > Entomophthorales > Entomophthoraceae > Massospora > Massospora cicadina. Next base: position 50,034 of record JAKSZP010018598.1, on the reverse strand, counting down.
AATACCTGGGGATTTGTGGTAGACTCCAAGGAGCTGAAACCACATCTGGACAAGGTGGAGGCATCTGAAAATAACTACACCTAATAGTAAACGTGACATTAGATATTTTTGGGAATGGTCACTTACTACCAGTGCTTCAACCTAACTTTAGCTGTATTGGGTGCCGCTATTTGAGTTGTTAAAAAATGCTGTGTTTTAATGGACGGAATGACGTCAATACGCCTTATATACACTTTGGATGGCGCTGATAAGTGCACCAGTGCTACATTACCAAAACTTTGATAAGGAGTTTATTGTTCAGATGGATGTGTCCCTTTCCGATGTCAGGGCGGTCCTTTCTCAGAAAGATGACAAGGGAGAGGAGCATCCTGTTGCATGCTGCAGTTGAAGTATAATTTGCCATGAGCTTAATTATACTGTGACCAAGCAGGAGTGCTTAGTGGTGATCTACGCATATAAGCAATTTAGAGTCTACTTGCATGGGGTAAAGTTTAAGGTCCTAATGGATCATGCGTCATTACGTTAGTTGTAGAACCTCAAGGAGCCTGAAGGGCGTTTAGCTCAATGGGCTCTTAAGCTGCAGGCATATGGCTTTGAGATCCTTCACCGCCCAGGATTAAAGCATCAGAACACTGACTTTTTATCTCAATTGCCAACCATTGCTGTAACAGCAGATCTCAGTGATGAGATGTAAAATAAGATGCTCAGCAGAAAATATGATGATGAACCGCCCCAAGTGATCAAAGCGCTAAATGAGATGTGAGAAAATACCTTCTAATGGAAGGTGGAACTGTACAAGCGGATCGGCGATTTTATGGTGAATTTTCCATGACCCTCAGAACATCCCAGTATTATTGAGTGCCCACAAAGCAGTTGGACATGGTGGCGTGCGCAAGACAATGTAGTTGTTGTGCCCTTAGTACTATTGGGAAAGCATGAACTTTGACATTCTCAAAACCATTTCCTGTTACCACCAGTGCCAAGTGAAGCCATTCCGCCAGAAGACCTCATACCAGTTAGTGAAACCACATTTTTCTTGGCATACAATTTCCCTTGATGTCATCGGGCCTCTACCAATGGGGCCAACCGGTGTAAGTACATTCTGGTGGCTATCAACCACTTGAACAGGTGGGTTGAAGAGTGGGCAATATGTGATCTGGGGGTGGTCACAGTGGCCAAGTTCATAATGGAATGTATTATTCAGTGACATGACTGCCATCAGTTCTTTCTTACCAATAATGGAACCAACTTCACCTTGCACATCCTTCCCAGATTGAACAAGCTTATGGGTATCCACGGGGTTCTGATGACTCCATATTACCATGAGTCCAACGGAATGGTTGAACAGGTTAATGTGATGCTGTTGGACATCTTTAGGAAGCTGGTAACTGATTGACGCTTTGATTAGCTTCCATCCTGTCTACTGCTGTCTTCTCTTATGATATCAGCTACCATTCCACTATGTGGAAGATCCCCTTCCAACTGTTATATGGATAGCACCCCGCTCTTCTGGAATTGCTTTATTTGTGCATAGAAGATACAGGTGAAATGGATCTCCACTGTTACTTGATAATTTCAGCTGACACATTAATCAAGTTACAAACGAAAGTGTACACATTTATCTTGGCCAAGAAGATTAGAAATCAGGCTTCCAATCAGGTATGACGTAGCAGGTTGACTCAAATACAAGAAGGTGAGATGGTTTTGTTCCACGACAGCATGGTTTTGGGCGGAAACATAAGCTGGCCAACATCTGGGTAGGTCCATTCAAAATAAATGAGAAATCTGATGTTGAAGCATATACCATCAAAGACCCAGCAAGTAGTCAAATTATTAATCGCATACACATGAAGTTTCTCCAAGCTTATAAACAATAAGAGGCCCATTGTCCAGTCAGGGGGGGTAATAGAGATTCTGATATAACTGGACAATAAGCCCTGAAGAGTTACAACAGAATGATGAGAATCTGCTGACTAAATAGTATTTACGAGTCTTCAAGCACTTTAAGATGAGGTAATATTGAGTTAAAATGGGTTGTTATTAAATTGCCTCCAAATAAGGCGACAAGGAGATATCAACACATGACAAATATATCTTAGATTGCCTCAAAGTAGGGTTATAGAGAATTGAAGAATAACAAGCCAAAACCAAGGAGAAACTGGTAGAATAGAATAGCCTAAGCTATGAGAATGGTATCATTCCTAAGTTGCTGAAATATATGCAAGATGGAAAATTGAAAGAGGCAAAGTGGTAATAGTTAATTGAGAGTAGAACAGCGAGAGGTCGCAGTAATTATAAAGATAAATAAAAGTGCTGTCAGGGCGATTGCTCCTATATTCATATATTTTCAGTCTTTTTGGAGGAACGACAATCCCCATATCATCTGTCCGTTGCTAAATGGGTTTGACCTGTGCAAATCTTATGGCAGATCCCAATGGTACCACCCAAAGTTATAAACAATGGACTTATGCGCGCCCTTCTGACATGCTGGTCATGGGTGGCGTTGATCAGAGCCATCAAATAAGAACTGCTTATTTTATTGGCACAAGTGATTCATCCCTTGTTTGAAAAAGCATGCAATATAATGGTGTTAGGGCCCACTTCCTGCCCATTAAACGAAGTGGCCCTCCAGGTTCTGGAAGTTTTAGCGTAACTCAATTTTTGTGCTACATTAAATGGAACCACAGAGGCCTCTAAAGACCAGCAATCCTTGGCACTGCTGGACGCCTTGAAAGGTGAAACTAAAATCTAGGTCCACACCCTGTTGTACAGAATTTGCACCTAGGGGAGTCAACTCTCTCAATTTTCACCATTGTTTCATCTATGGTGGCCACTCCAGCGTTGAGGCCACAACTCATGTTGCAACGGTTCCAATATAAAGATTTAGCTGTGAGTTTAGATGATCACATCAAGAACCTCCCATCAACTAATGGACTCCCTCCAACTATTAGAAGACCTTACCATCGCTGCGTTCTAATCTTCTCTTAGCCAGGGTGCGGGTTCCCACATGGCATGGTACAATGTGCCTCAAACTTTGGAGGGTGCATACTAGCTGGCCCAGCAGATCGAGGCCCACCCCAGAATCTGAGCTATCAATAAATTACCCACCCTTAAGCCACATGTCCTCTACACCAAACCAACCTATACACCCATAAGGATTGATTACCTGTATTGTTTATCAATGAGGAGAAACCAAACAGTAAAAAAATATGGATAAGATTTAGAAACTGACAATGAAGCTGACAAATTTTGGTGGAAGTGGACCACCATGATATCCCCACTTATGTGCCAGAAGTACTGGACCTTACTTCATACGTCCCTCCAATGCCTCAGGATAGAGAGGTTAGGTGGTGTCAGCGCCATGTCCAACAACCTCATCACGTTTCACCAGAAACTGCATATCATGGCCATCCCACTTCTTAATCCTACGATTTCTCAATCAACAACTGGATACCCTGGGGATCTTGGTGATTCAGGTCAACCCACACGGACCCAGACTTGTTAATCACATTTTTAGAGTGTAAACAGACCCCTGGGCACCCTTTTTATTCCTGTGGACTTGGAGGCCCCAGCACTATTCCCCTACCAGCCGGATACAATGGAACAAGTCGAAGAAGATCGCCACCATAATCCTATAAGAAAAATCACGGCCACATATTCCCATTGATGGAATTATCAGACCCTACATTGGCCCTGCTACATATGCCTGGGTAGCATTAATGCCTTTCCAATTTCTTAACAAGTCTCAGGATACTCCACGTTTCTTGCAGATGCAAATATAGCCATCAGAGTATGTGCCATGAACAGCTTTATTAAATTTGATCATGATTATATCTTTTTTGTTGTTAACAGACAGTTGGCTCAATGAAGGCTGTTTTGAATGAATTAATTGACTCATAAGCTATAAGGAACTTTATCAATATCAAGATGGCACAAGCGTTAAATCTGGCAGTTACCACATGGGCGTCATCATGTGAGCCTCTAAGGTACCAATGGTCACCCTGCATCTATGCAAGCCATTGCATTTTTCAGCCCATGGTCATTGGTTTCACATCAACTTCTCAGCATTTCTGGACCTACTCTAACTTATGATCCTGTGATTAGGAGGGTGGCGCTGACAGTCAGTTACAATTAACTTTAAGAGGAATATGCTCACCTTTATGACCTTGCATCATTATGGAGAAATTCCTCTGCTCCCCATGTTGGTGAAAAGAAATACTTTGGTGGCCACCGTGGAATACTCCACCTCAAATGTGGTAGCTGATCTGCACATGATGCCCTCAATACTCAAACCATACAAAAATATTATTGACGTAGACAAGGTGAACTGCTTGCCACCACACTCTGAGTTTGACAGTTACTTCCGCTTGATGGGTAGATCTCAAAAAATATCAATTGTTCACTTTACCCGTTTACTGCCGCCAAGGACCAGGCTTTGAAAAGTTGGATTAATAAGATGATGGATAAGGGATGGTTAAATAAAAACCTCGCCGGTGTCATTGCACGTGGTTTTCACCCAAAAGCATGATGGCTCCCTGTGGCTATGTGTAAATTATGAACATTTTTATATTTTCACAGTGCCTGATCTTTACCTATGACCACTGGAGATTGAAATATCCCAAGCGATTTGCAAGCCATTAGTGTTTTGAAATCAGACCTAGTAAACACTTTTCACCTTGTCTGAGTGAAGGAGGGCCAAGAATGGCTTGCAGCTATCTAAACATGCCACTGCAATTATCAGTATAGGGTTATGCCATTCAGACCCAAAAACACCCCTGTCATTTTTCAGAGGTTCACTGACCATGCGCTAAGCGACCTCCAATTTATGTATACAGTGGCATATATTGATGATAATCTGGTCCACTTCCCTATGCCGGAGCAACAAGGAAAGGACTTGGTTGCAGCGGCTGCCACTTTGCAATGTGTGTTACTGCATGCAAAACCATAAAAATGTTAATTTTTCAAAGACAAATTGCAGTTCCTAGGAAACATGGTACTTAATAATGGCCATGCCATAGCTCCCTCAAAAATTTAAGCAATAAAGACAAAGTTAACTTCCACCACCCAGTAACAGTTTTAGAGTTTTCTTGGATCTTTCACCTTCTTAAAAATTTCCCCCGGCAATTTAAAAACTAAATGCCCCCTCTATTCCCTAACATAAAAAATTGCTCCATTTGTCTGGACGGCGGAATGTCAGTAGGCGTTTAGAGCTTTCAAAGAGGTTTTTTCATGGTGACAGTCTTGAGGCATGCAAATGAAGATAAACTGATCATTGTAGCATATGTAGAAATTTGGGAACCTTGTGCTTAATAACTCTCAGCAACTAGCACCAACTGTAACCTCTGGGATTCTCGACTAGGATCCCACTTCTACTGCGCAAGTTCTAGTTAGCTGCGTTGATATTATTATATTATTAAATAAATCTGGGTAGCAATAGTATGATTACTATTATTTAAGTTATGTTTATTAAATCCACGTTGAGTAAAGAGTCCAATGCTAAACCGATGCACTCCCTCTTCTCTTGAATGTAACTCAGAAATGGCAGGTAACTCTTCCCTCATCTCCTCTTACTCTGTTAGGGAACTCTTCCCTCCTCTCTTCTCGCAGAGCCCAGTGTAGATCTTGATATCCAACTACTTTAAAAAAGTAAAAGAGGCAGGTTGACATTGGGACAAATATACCATGCCATGTTTTTAGCATATGCTGGTTTCAAACTTGTGTCAATTGAAACCTGACCCAGAGTGAAGCAGGAACCACCCCGCTATGCTACCGCTTCTCAATAGCCAACTACTTTAGACAAAGGTTATCCTATCCTCAAATTTTATCCTAAGAGCCAACTATACAACCAATGTATAAAAAATAGACAAAAAAGTAATTGCTAAATCAATCTATATTAGAGGGAAAATGAGTGTTTTTATAAAGAATTTGGTGCACAGCTTTTTAGCTGCTCACTGAGGATTACTTAATTTTCCTCAGATGGTTTGCCCCTTGAGCTTTATATTTCTGTTTACTGACAGGTATCTTTGCCTTGGTTTTTCTTAGGTAGCGTAATCCTCAATGTTTGGCGACCAATATATTAGTGTTAGGAGTTGGACACCAATTGATTTGGTTTATTTTTCCTGATGACGATTCTACCATTGAAACAAGAGTTAAAACGCCTTGGTAGTTTTGACAACTTCCCAACCGTTCAATCAGAATGATTCCTCATAATAATTTGACTATTGGGTGTTACTCCCTCATCAAAACCTTGCTCAATATTGTTGATGATGATCACTGACAAATTATACTACTAAAAAATAATTCTTAGATCCCTTCCATTGATTAAATAAGTCTAATACTTTAGTCAGCAATTGTTGCCAAAATATAAGATTGGAATTATTAATCTTCAAATTAATTAGTCTGCAATGGAGTGGACAATGTAATTAACTGAAATTCCATCATAGCCCCTCTTTACCAATTTATTCAGTGGGTGATAAACCCTCAGGTAAGGAAGCCATCTTAAGCTGTGCTTATGTTTGGCCATAGTATTTCTGACTTCAGCGGAGTTCATCTCTGTCTGCACTCAATACTCTCATGCTCTTCTCAGCTTTCTGACTCCTCATCCTTGATTGCTAATCACTGCTGCCTCTACTTGAGCATGGTTCCATAGACATCATACCATGAAATTACCATATTGGGCATCCTTGCCAAGAGATGAACTGTTATACCTGTACAAACCTCAGTGCGGGTTTCCAATGCACTTCACCATTCAACCTGTAATATCCCAGGATGGGTTCCAGTGACTTCCATCAATCAACTTGTACTAACCCGAGGTTGGGTTCCAACAACTCCTCGTTGTTCTCAGGATCTTCTCAGCTGGCCTTTCTGAGTCCTGCACTAGCACCTCAGGACTACTCACGAAGGACCCAGTTTCAACCCAAGATGGTTCTCCTGACAACTTGTTCAAATGGACTATTCCAGCGAATCTAGTTTCAGCCCATCCTGATCCCACTGACAACTTTTTTCTCTTAACAGCCTTAGGACTTCTTCCTGGCAGACCCAGTTACAACCTGAGCCGGCCCAGCCAATCATAGAGACTTTTCACATTATAATCTTCCCCTTCATCCTCACTTGGTAGTTGGAAACACCATCAGATGCATTTTCTGTGGTTAAAATAAAAAACAATATTTTTAATCAATTTTTCTCTAAATTATCTTTTTATATTTTTCTCTCTAATTTTTTACCTTTTACCTTTTATCATTTTATCATATTTTAAATCTCTTTCTGGACAGCATAACTTTTTGAGAAAATTACATGAATTAACAAGAAAGTAAATTTCAATCGCCTGTTGTAGTTATGCTCCAATGTCCTCAGATTCTCCACTGGCTGCTCCAGTGTGGGGCAGCGGCAAATCTCCCTTACCGTTTTCCATCTGGCAGGAAAATGCACATGGCCTGGCTCATCAGTCATTACAAACCCATGGTAAAATTTGTTCCTCCCAATGATCTTGACGCCCACACTGCTAATACCCAAGTGGTATCTCACTGCTTTCTGGTACTCCCTTGGGTCAGCATGCGCTACAGCCTAAGGGTCAACTATGGGAAACTCTTCCCATACCACGATCAACCATTATTGAAATGGCACAGGCGGTGATGACACCTGCCAGATTTATAGATTTCTGCAACTATAAGGGGTATTTCGACCTCAGCTTCACCTGTAAAGCTGATGCCACCACTGCAGCAACGGTGCCCCTGTTATTCCAGGGTACCCTCTTCCCACAACTTGGACCCAGCTCCCAGCGGACACCACTTTGGTGGTCCAGTTTGCTGGTTTGCCCACTCACCTCCTCACTGCAGTGCTCCACCAGGAGCTGATGAACGGTTTAGCAGCCTATGGCTCCAGCCCTATCTTACAATTTGTGGTCCCAAATGGGACCACATGACTTGCTGGGCCTTGGGCATATGCCACAATCAGCCCTGAATTTATTAAAATTGCCATGTCGATTCCCCCTCATTCCATTATTCCTTCAGCCCCTGACTATCTGTTTTAGGCCTGCATCAAGGGAGGGTGGTCAATTTGTCCATCCTGTTTTGAGTTAGACCACTTAAAATGCAAATTCCCCTACTCAACCACATCAGACAAATTGGATGACTCATCCGCTGACTTCCAATCTGATGCCCACCCTGCACAAGTTCCACCCTGGGGTATAATCCTACCTCCCCCAACCCAAAACCTGAGGCTGCAGATGAACCTGCAGCCACCAATCAGCCTCCTCCTCGCCCCAGTACCACACATGATTCTTTAATCAAGCATTGGCTTGGACCCAAGTTTGATCACATGCTTCCTCCAACAAATCAACTAAACCTCAATTTATGCCAATTCCCCAATTCAATTCAACAAGAACCTATGGGAGTTATTGGCTGGATTAGAAAGATCAGGTAATCTCATTGAAGAACTATCTCTACAAAATTGAGCGGTTCATTAAAGCAGAATGGGACGCCAAATACCCCCCTCATCTATATATCCACAGCCAAATGTTGAATCATTTTTGCAGTGACCACCAGCTTGCAAGCAAAGCAGCTGCAATACCAGATTTTCATTCCCTCCACAAATCTGTCGCCAGATCAGTGGTGATGCTCAGAGGAGGTATCCACCTCCTATTATCCCCTCAACCCTCACCCCCAAAAGTAAAATCACAGTGAATCAGTTACACAAAAATGTCAACGACGCTATCCAGAATGTGGGAACTGTAGCATGAAATCCTATACTAAGATTACCTGAAGCAATATTTCCATATTTGTTAAACTCCCAAATGCCCACATTATACAAAAAAAGCTATAGCCAAATAAATCAGTGCTATTTTCATAGCTGGCAATTTCCATGAAATCATGGTAAATAGCAATATTGAACCTCATGCCGCCAATGCCCCAACGCCCTTACTGTCCACCTTGACATGTACCCTACTTTGGTAGGAGGAAACTGCTGCTGAAGATGAGCCTCCCAATCCCCCTTCCCCTTCCACCATGGAGAAATAAGTGGTTTCCGCAGCCCACCTGGTTGGTTGTTTTTGTTTGAGATGTTTCATTAAATCCACTCATTTGGGCGTTTTGTCTGAACCAATTAGTTACGTTAGTTTTTAGTTTTAATTTTTTAATTTTGGTAATGTCTGTCCCCAGGTCAGCTTACCTCAGATAAATATCATTATATTATATTTTTATTTTTCTTATAATATTGCCTTTTTCCACTCAATAACACATTCAAGAAAATTTAGAATTAAAGAAGAAATAAACAACTCTGGAAATTTGACAAACAATAATCCACTAATGTCCTCGGCCTGACTGCCCACTGCTCCAAAATGGGGCAGTGGCAAAACCCTCTTAGTGTTTTCCGCCCAGAGGGGAGATGCTTTTGAACCAGATCAACCAGCCCCTCAATTCCTTGGGTTGATACATTCCCCCCAATAATCTCGCCCTCCACCTTGCACGCTCTCAAATGGTTCCTCGTAGCCCCATTGTGCTCCCCCAAAGCAAGATGCAATTTGGCCTCTGGGTCAAATATGGCAACTTGTTCCCATACAATGACAAACAAATAATCAAATTAACCAGGCGCTTATGCAGTTTGCAGGCTTATTAGCTTCCGCCCCTACAATGAGTACTTCAACCTCATCTTCACTTGTGAAGCCAATGCTGCAATTGCAGCCAACATTCCTCTGATGTTCCAGGAAACCCCCATTGCAACCACTTGCACCTGGTTGCCTTATGATACCACTCTTGTGGTTCAATTTTCAGGACTTCCCACCCACCTCCAGCCAGAAACCTTATACAACGAAATAATAGCTGAGTTGTACGTTTATGGCGCTGACCTCATTTTAAAATTTGTTGTTCCCAATGGAGCCAACCAACTAGCGGGCCCTCACACCTTTGCAACCATATGCTCAATATCAAATGAAATGCCATTTCTATTCTCCCTCGCACCGTTGTCCCCTAGCCCCTGACCAACCTTTCTGGGCCAGAGTAGATAAGGAACGCACAATCTGCCCCATTTTCTTTGACCTGGACTACTCAAAGCAGTGCTGCCCCACCATAGCCCAAGATGGAGCTAACACGCTCAACTCCACCCACAATGCTCCCATAGCCAACATCAAAACCTTTTTAAATGGAATACAATCCTCCCCCCTCCACCCAAAATGGTAGATGCAACTGCCACGGATTCAACCAATAAGGAACCAGAATGCCAAACCACCACTCCTACTCCAACTAATCAGGAGCCAGCATGGACCCTAGTAAATCTAAAAAGCCCCACCCAGCCACCCAATCCAGCCCACTCATATGCCAATTAAACTATTGTCTTTAACCAAAATCCCTGGGATTATTTGGAGGAAGTCAATAATTTGGGAAATCCTATCCCCAATTTGGTCAAAGCCCCAGGCCTCAAAATGTACCCAAACGCATAATATGTGGCTCAAAACCCAACTCGCCACTATGCTCTATGCTCAGATGTGGATGAATTCCATAGTGACCACCAAAAAACCAAAGTGGCTGTTGCCTCTCCTGATTGAAGTCCCCTCCAAAAGTCCATAGCGAAAATAGTTGCAGTCATGGCCAAGGGGGTACCTGAACCTATCCTTCCCCCATGCAACAAATTCATAAAAAGAATCCCTCCAATTTTAACAAATTGCCCACAAGGCAGTACAAAAAGTTGTGATGATCATAAAATTTGGCCCCAAGACCCACATTACCAGCAACAACATTGCCAACTTTACCACGCTACCCAAAGTTCACCTTGAGGCTGAAAACACCCTCTCTGAATATATCAAAACCCTCCTGATAGCAAAAGTCTAGCTTTCCAAGCCACTTTGCTACCTTGACCCCCATTTTGAGGATGTACCCAAGCCTGTGCTCTCAGTTCTCTGCCGCACACTGTCTAACACAGAGGTTGAAGATGAGCTTCCTGATCCCAACTCACCCCCACCATGAATGCATAGCAGTTTACCGCATCTTTTCTGGTTGGTCAGCTTTAGTTTGTATTTTTTATTTTTGATTCAGTTTGGGTGATCCCTTCATCTCTTTCTGTTTTTTTTAGTACTAGATGGTCATCTCTTTCTGTTTTTTTAAATTCAAGTGTAGTTTTTTTTTCTCCTTAGAGCTCGGTAATGTCCATCCCCTGGTTGGCTTTCCTCAGTTAAATAAATAAATATTTTTCTTATAATATATTTTATAACCTTTATAATTTTTTCCTGCAATACTTGTCAACTTGAACGTTCAGATTAATTCTAATGAAAAATCTGTAAATAGTCCCCTACTTGCATGGATTTTTTGGTAACATTTTTTTCTATCCAAATTTATCTAGATTTGATCCTAAAACTTTAGCATTCCTTGCCTTTCTCATTGATTGACTAATTTAAGATCAATTGATTTCATCCAATATCTCTGGATTAATTGCCTTTTTCTTTGATCTCACCTAGTGCCTCAGTACTTCTCTTGGTGGACCCAGTTGCAACCTGAGCCGGTCCTCCACACTCTTTATTCCAATTAGATGTTTGGCAGAACAGGTTCACTCGCAGTGCTAGATAGTTCCACATATAGACTGCAAGTACTTTCCCCAAATTTTGTAGCAGTTTCCTTCCTCCTCTTGAGGAATCACAACATTCAAAAATCATTGTGATTTCTATACTAATTTTGGGCGGCAAATTGTCCCATCACTCCACTTTATGATAGTGGCTAAGTGATTTATCATTACACTTGGATCTGTTGGGTTTCTTCCCTGTTACAACTTGATTTTGCTGATTAACAACCTTTTCAATGCTCACTAGTAGTCATCTTCTAATTCCACCATAGTTTGATTATCCTCATCCAGAATTTCCTCATAAAATTGATTGGGCGCATCAAAAGTTTCTACCAGCATACTAAGATGATCTATTATCTGAAAGGTGGAAGTTTCTTGTACCAGCACTGATGCAAATGTACAATGCAAGCTTTAGTAGGGCCAAAACACCACTTGCATTGCAATCCATGTTTCTTAAAATCTTATAGCATTTACGACCCAGCCAGGATCTGCAACTCCTGGTAAAATCAACTGGCAAAAGCAGCCAGAGTTTCATCCTTTCTTAACTGTATACTCAAAACTCTTGTTTTTGGTTAGCCAATCTGGTAGTGCTTCCAAACTCCAAAAATAATATCTTCCTTTGCTTTAGAGTACAACTAATTGTCCCCATTCAGGTGGGGTAACACCAGATTATGGCAATCAGTGTTGAGGCAATTCATAATGGTTACCACTTTTTGGAAGTCTGCGCACCCAACTATTGCCATCTCAAAAAAAACAAAAAAACGCCAGTGCGTTGTCCTGGTGAAATGTGGGAAATTTCGGCATATATCTAAACTCTTCTGCCTTTATATTGGCAGAAATCCCCTGGCCAACAACCTGACTCATTGGTGCGTCCTTGGGAGTACTTTCTGATAGTTAATTCTCTAGGCGCCTTTATTATTGGGGGAGACTTCCAAATTACAATTTTGAGCATAATATCATTGGCTTCATTTGCCTTCACATGAGCGAAATCACATCTGTGATTCTTTAAATCCTTAATATGCTTTCATGCGTGCAATATCCTTTTGAATTTTGAGTAAACGTTCATTGTCAGCTTCCTGTTCATTCTTAAGATATAAAATGTCCTTAACTAATTTTCCCTCCTTTCACTTCAAGGTGGCAACTTTCCTGCAGAGGTATTTATTGCCTATTCCAACTTTCTCAACCACATCTTTAGCATTTATACCCGTTTATTAAGGCATTGAGATCAGCCTGCGCCACCAAGATTAACACTTTCTGTTTGACGGTCTCCAACTCAATCCAGAGTTTCTTAATTTTAAGCATACTGATGACTCTATTATCATCTGATTTTTTTTTAGCTTTTTTATTTTAAATTTTAATTTTTATTTCTATTTTTAGAATCAACTACCATGTAGTGAGCACCAATGTATTTATTTATTTGAGGCAAGCTGACCAGGGGATGGACATTACTGAAAATAGAGAAAAAAATATTGACATGTAACCTGAGCAGGGTCAACTCTGTCTTAAAAAGATTTTTTCACCTCTGGATCAGGACTCAGATTTTTCTGGTTATGTCATGGGCAAGGTTTTCGTGTTATTATACCTACTAACCACCAATAGCTTCCTTTGGCTGGCACCCCAATTGATGTGCAAAGGGTGGGAATTGAACCCACAACCTTCAGGTTGGTAGCTGTATGCCCTACCAACTCGCCTTCCACCCCCTCAAAGTGAGTACCAATGTATTTAAATTTAAATTTATTGTGGGGAAGGCCGACCATGGGATGGACACTTCCAAATATGACTCAGGAAAGATAAACTTAGTACCAGGGGAGGCACCCCAGAGAAGCGATGCTATCTCTTGTTGACAGCGGGAACGCCACTTATGGGGAGGGGGAGGGAACGTGTGAAGGGGCCGTAGCCACTATTGAGCACATGTGGAGGAAGGGGTCTGATTTGATGAACCAGACTGGGAACCAGGAGGAGACCAGCTGTCAGCAACGCGGTGGGAGATATCCAAACATCCACGCTTGAAAGTGGTCCACCAAATGAGACCGGAATCTGTGGATAGCTTCTGGGAGGGTGGGGATGGAGCCAGCGATGGCATCCAAGACAATCGTGTGGATAGTCCACATGGCGATTGCAACCACCAGAGCATGGAGGGAGGGTGGGAGGGGGAGGCCATTGATGAAGCAAACATATCTCTTGACAGACTGAAGGGATGCGTTTGATCCTGGCCCAGCAGACGTTGGACTTCGCGCCATATCACTTTAGAGGTGGGGCACTTCTCCAGGCGGTGGAACAGCGTTCCATACTGTCCACACACGACACAGGATGAGTGTAAAGCGTTAGAGCATTCAGTTGTAAGATACACCCGCCTCAGGCAGCGCCACACATGGGAGCAGACTTGAGGCTGCAACAGAGGATGGTGTGCGTATTTCCAGATAGTCTTTTGGGTCTCAGTGGAGTAAGGGATGTCCATCATGTCCAGGTAGTCCACCCTGGATAGGACATGGGGTCGAATAGGGATCACGCCATCATGGATGGGTAGCCCCTGTACCTCTTGTGTGAACTGAGGAGAGGGGCGGCTTCTTTGGGTTGTATGTCCGCTAATACGAATTCTCCACTCTGCACTTCACATGGAGAGTAGGATTCGTTTGTAGTGGGTTTTAGTCCCGTGAGGACCTGTGGCCGATGTGTGTGATGCGAGGTATTTCATCAGGGAGTGGTGGTTTGATGGATTGTTGAGGCCCAAGGCTCGGGAGAAGTTGGAGTGGGCCACATGGGACCAGTGTTGGGATGGGAGTGTAGGAGTGGTGACGGCTGTGATCCAAGTGCCTAGGATCTTGGCAGCATGGGCTTTGAAGTCAAGCAGGCCCATGCCACCTTGATGATGAGGGCCAAACATGACCTCTAGCCATACTGGTGGAGGGCGGCCTGACCAAAGCCATCCTTGCAGCAAAGCATACAGGGATTTGAAGAAGCTAGGTGAGAAGGGGATGGCGTGGGCTCCGAACCAGACTTTGGATAGGAGCATAGAGTTGGCAAGAACAACCCTGCCAGTGAGGGTAATAGGGTGGGCTCTGAGAGAGGCGATTCGCTTCGTCACGTTGTCCAGTATACGGAATTCCATTACTGCTGACGCATATCCGCCTGCCTCCATCCACACGCCCAGATGGCGCACCGGTCCTATGGTAGGACTTGGCATGAAGGGGGGCACCGGTGGAGCGGTGTGTTTTGAGTTATTAAGGCGTGGACGTGGGCGAGCAGATGGGCCGGGTTGGGAACTAATTGCTGGGGCCCAGCAGTTCTGAAACCAACCAAGGAGGATGATTTCGGTTTTGGAGGCGTTCAGTGCCGCGTTGCTTACCCGGGAATATTCCTGGATGAGGGCTTCAAGCGCGCGTGCATCTTTGTTATTAGACACACCCAACACTCAATCATCTGCAAATGCCATCATCTTGACTGGGGTTTGGCCTGGCACATGGACCCCAGTGAGTTGGGCATTCACATTTCGCAGTAGTGGGTCAAGGCTGAAGTTGTATAAGAGTGGGCTGAGGGGGTCCTCTTGTCGCAGGCCCCTTTGAGGGCGGACTACTTCCGTTAGGAAGCCTGGGCCCCGCACTGCCATTGTCGCAGATTCTGTGAGCAGCATCACCCAGTTTATGAAGCGGGGGGGGGGGCGGAGGCGGAATTGATGGAGGCAGGCCCTTAGGTATTCCCAGTTTACTCTATCATAGGCCTTTTGTTGGTTCAAGAATACAAGTGCCCCAGAGGCTGTGGACTGACATACATTAGCCACAGAGTGCACGTTATCCCAAATCAACCTTCTGGGGATGAAACTGAATTGTTCTGGGGAGATGGTGGCAGATGCTACAGTCCCTAAACGGTTAGCCATGATTTTTGTTAAAATTTTGGTGTCTGTATTTGTTAGAGAAATGGGGCGCCAGTTGGCTAAGTCAAGCTTATCCCCTTTCTTGAAGAGTGTGACAGTAAAAGCCTCATGTCCTCCTGGTAGGAGGCGCGTTTCCAACAGGCTTTGGTTGAGTGAGGCTAGCAGCAATGGGGATATATATTTGAAATATTTTTGTAGAACTCATATGGAATGCCATCTGGGCCTGGGCATTTTCTCAGTTTGGCGCACCGCAAATGGCTGTCCATAATTCATTTGGAGTAATTAAACTCATTATTTCCGGGTATTGGAAAATGGTGTGGATATGAGCTCAGTCAAGAAATTCTGCCATTTTGGCTGGCTGAATTGGTTCAGCTCAGTATAACTCGGAGTAGTATTTTTGCGTTTCATTTTGCCACTTCAGCCAGTGTGTCCGCAATGGAATTATCCAATCTTCACACCTGTGTGCAGGCCACACTCTGGCATGGTGCGAAATTTTTTTAAAGAAGTATACGGTGCACTTGTCACCTTTAGTGATGCGTGTGGCCCTGTATTGGACACAAACCTGATGTTTGTGTTGCCTTTCAAGTGCGTTGAGGTGGGCGGCTGCCTCCGCCCACTTCCGGCCCCATGCAGGGCTGTATCCTGTGGCTGGAATGTTGGACTCCAAGTGGGCCAATTCTGCCAGAGCGCGCGAGATAACCGCTGATGTGGCTCATGAGCATCTGGAGGAGAGATGGCGATTTTGGTGGATGGTGTCCTCTTTGAAAGTTGCCCATGTGGAAATGGGGTCCGCGCAAAATGGTGCAACAAACGATTTTGCCAAAGTTGCCTCTTCCACCCATGTGGAAAATCCTGGCGACGCGAGCTCATGGGGGCGGATTTTGCACCAATGTGGGGCCTTTGCAACTGTGACGGGTAAGTGGTATGTTATCGAGACCAGTCAGTGGTTGGAGAATTCCATTTTTGTTGTTTTGAAATGGGAGATGTGGGGTTGGTATTTCGCCAGCGTTAGAATAAGGTTGATGCAGGTCATGGACCTTAATTGGCCGTTGTGGACGTGGGGATGCATCATGTTTTTGAGCAGTGGGGCATGTCATGGCAGCACATCCATTAACCCAAGGGTGGCTTTTAGAACGCATAGTTCTATGTGACCCTGTGGGGCGTGGGGTGAGGGCGGCCACTGGTCCGTTGGTGAGGTTAGCCAACAGTTCATGTCACCAACTAGGAAAGAATCAGGGGGTAGCAGGAGAAATTTGACCAATGAGAAAAATTCCCGATGCTTGTGTGCACCATTTGGGGCGTAAATGTTGATGATTGTGTGCACAACGTCAGCCCACGAGAAGGTGACAACGAGCACTCAGCCATTTAGGAATGTTTCTGAGGATGTGAATTTGAAAAAATTATTTTTCCAAATTAGCACCCCACAGTGCTTCAACCAATAGGATAGGATGGGAGGAGCATTGTTTTCCAAGCATCCTCGGAACCTCATGGACAGTGGGACTCCTGGATGGCCAGGATATCCACAGGTAAATTGTGTTGTAAAAAACTCAGTTTCCTAGCCTAGGATGGGGAGGCCTTGAGTCCAGCGATATTCAGCATCCCTGGAGTGAAGGTTTCCCCCATCGCACCTTAGGTGTGAGGGGGTGGGCCCCCAGGCCCACCAGCCTCTTCAAAGTCCCCACGGGCTTTCGCAGCAGCACAGGTGTTAGCAGTAATGCTATTGGGGTTTTTGTTAATTTTTGCGGAAAGAGTCGCGTTGGCTTTGGCCTTTGCTTTTTGTTTTCCCGACATCAGACGAATTTTTTGCGGTGCGGATAAGTTTGGTGCACTGTCAAATGGGGCAAAATTTTTTTTTCAATTGGGATAGGTCCCAAGTCATTTTTGACCGGAGCTTGGGTGCAGCAATTGGGTGAGATTGAATCTCCCAACAGTCCTCAGATTGAGTGGCCGCTTGGCATAGGCCTCCCAATCTGATTGAGTGATGGATTCCTGAGTCACTTCCGCTGCGAAGGTCTCCATGTCCTCCTGGCGTTGTGAGTGTGGGATGGTGGTGGTGGCCTTGGCCACTTCCTTGGCTGCAGCCCTATGGGCCTGCTTGGCCTTCTTCCGCTCCTGCAGGTAGATGGGCTTTACCAATAGGTAGCAGCCTTGTGCTCCTCATGGGAAAGCCTCCTTGGTGCTTGCAGTTGGTTCGTAGTGCACCTCTCCGCTGGTCATGGCTGCCAAGGGGTGCTCTTGGAATGTGACGCCCTCCTTGATGGGGCATGCATGCGCCTTATGGCCGAACGCGTCACAGTGGGTGTAAATGGGGGGCGCGCTGTCCACGGTCACCCAGAATGAGTGGGTGGTATGCCCTGCAATATCAATAAAGGTGAAGTGCGGGATCTGGGTTAGGTCCTTTGCGATCTCCTCAGTTGGGGTCAGAACTGTGATGGCTTTGCTGGTGCACAGGTATGGCATCAGCATGAAACGTTGCATTTCAAAAAATTGTATTTCGCCATATATGGCGAGACCATCTTTCAGGTGTTGCTCCAAAATGTCACGTTTTACCATAGTAGGCAAAAAGTCAAACGTGAGAAAAATTTGGTTTGATTTTGTCCTTCTGGTGTGTTTGGTTTTGATGACCCGTTGCCCTTTGGGGAGGTTGACCACTATGCGCACTGCTGCAGCCTCGTCTGCTGCTATCTTGCTTTCAAAACCCAGGTCCAGCCAACTGCATGACATGGAGTGAGGTGCAACATACACCGCAGTCGGGAAAATTTTGTGTACATCTTCACAAAATTTTTCCCATAAGGCCGTTTTTTGGATGTCCAGATACACACGGACTCCAAATTCCACCGATGAAAGTGGCTGGGAGTGTGGCGTGTTGATGCACTGGTTTCATCGTGCTTGCCACGTGAGTATCTCTGAGGAAATTATGACCGCCAGTTTTTTGAGGTTTTTTTCTATTCCGCCAGATTCTCTGGGGCGTTTTTGAACGTTAGAGGCCGCGGGCCTTCCGCCTGCTCCTCTTGCCTTGCTTGCCCAACTGCTCCCAGACATGGGCTCAGACTAATCTCCTCTATGAGATTATCAAACTAGATTGAGTCTTGAATTGAATAGGTTGCAAAAGTGTTTGCAACGAGAAAGAAAAGTTAGTGAGTACCAATGTAAAAAATGGTAACCTTGTTCTTAATCACTCTCAGTAATTAGCATCAACTGTAACCCTCTTAAATGCTCACCTAGGCACCCACTTCTACTGCACAAGTTCTAAATAGCTGCGTTGATTATTATTAATTTTATTGAAAAAATCTGGGAAGTAATAGTATGATGATCATTGCTTAAGTTATGTTTATTAAATCCACGTTGAGTAGAAAGTCCAATGCTAAACTGATGCACTCCCTCTTCTCTTTGAAGGTATCACTGAAATGGCAGGTAACTCCTCCCTCCTCTTTTATTCCTTTGGTAGGGAACACTTCCCTTTCTCTCCTTGCAGAGCCTGGTAAAGATTTTGATAGCCAACTACACTAAAAAAGTAAAAGAGGCAGGTTGACATTAGGACAAATATACCATGCCATGTTTTTAGCATATGCTGGTTTCAAACTTGTGTCAATTGAAACCTGACCCAGAGTGAAGCAGGAACCACCTCGCTATGCTACCACTCCTCAATAGCCAACTACTTTAGACAAAGGTTATCCTATCCTCAAACTTTATCCTAAGAGCCAACTATACAACCAATGTATAAAAAATAGACAAAAAAGTAATTGCTAAATCAATCTATATTAGAGGGAAAATGAGTGTTTTTATATAGAATTTGGTGCACAGCTTTTTAGCTGCTCACTGAGGATTACTTTATTTTCCCCAGATGGTTTGCCCCTTGAGTTTTAGCTTTCTGAATACTGGCAGGTATCTTTGCCTTGATTTTTCTTAGGTAGCGTAATCCTCAATGTTTGGCGACCAATATATTAGTGCCAGGAGTTGGACACCAATTGATTTGGTTTATTTTTCCTGATGACGATTCTACCATTGAAACAAGAGTTAAAACGCCTTGGTAGTTTTGACAACTTCCCAATCGTTCAATCAGAATGATTCCTCATAATAATTTGACTATTGGGTGTTACTCCCTCATCAAAACCTTGCTCAATATTGTTGATGATGATCACTGACAAATTATACTACTAAAAAATAATTCTTAGATCCCTTCCATTGATTAAATAAATCTAATACTTTAGTCAGCAATTGTTGCTTTAATCAGATCAAATTACCAATTTTGGAATGAATTAATAAGTCAATGGGTTAGATAATGTGGTCAACTGAAATTCCAACAGTTTACAATGCTTCCAGTACAATCATGGGAGCAGTACTGCTACAAACTTGATGGCCGCAGACACCTAGTGTTATACTTCTACAAAAAATTCACTGGTGCCAACAATCATGGGCAATATACGACAAGGATTTGCTGCTGTAGCATGGCTATGATGCACTGAAGATATTTGCTGCATGGAGTGAAACACATGTGACTGTCTACATGAAAGACAAGTCACTCATATTATTGAAAACTGTGAACCTAGCACACATGCAAACCAGAATGCACCGTGGGCTACTTAATTTTTAATTTTAGATAAGAGTTCAATTAGGATCCAACATACATAATACCAGATATACTGAGCGGAGCCTATCTTCAGATCCAATCCTGTGAAAGGTTACTTGTTAGTTATGATGATTTTCCTAGAATAAGATTGCCTGAGACACCAGCGGAATCAGCAACTATTAATGCCATAACAACCCCCGCATCATTTTAATCCCCATCCCTCAAGCCTACAGCTGAACCTACCATCAACCTCACAAGCCTCATACAGCAGGGTACCTCCAAAACAAGCCCAATAAGCAGCGCTGAAGGTTCCATCTGGACTCCTTAATGGAAGCACAATCATGAACCCCTGAAGGACAAGACCTAGGGGGCAAGATACAGGTAGGAAAAGCCTCTTTTTGGTTGGTGCTTACAAAAGGATAGGGTGATTTACTTCCTGAGATTGCATATGGATACCCGAAATTTTACACTCACAAGGCATAAAAGAACATCATGATCCTCTGACAATGGGGCACCCCAAAGGCAAGAAGACCATTACATGATAAAGAGAGTATATGACTGTAACGGACTGACAAAGGTTGTGCCAGAATGGATAGAGCGTTTCCTTACCTGTGCGCAATACAAATCTGACAGGACATGCCAAAACGGTTTGTTGCATCCAATGCAACAGGTAGCTGGACTATGGACGTCAGTACCAGTAGAATTTATTGTTGGCCTGCCCACCTCAAAAGGGTTTGGCATGATCATGGTGGTAGTGAACAGATTCAAAAAACAGCCCTTTATCTAATGTTTGACCACACCATTGCGGAAGACATATCACATTTATTTGTGACCCACGTATTTACTATGTTTGGGGTACCAAAAAAGATAATAAGTGATTGAGGGCCACAATCAACCTCAAAGTTCTGGGACGCCCTGGTGAAGCACTAAACATCAAACAATGCCAATTGCCAGCATATCACCCCAAGTATAATGGACAAACAGAGATGACCAAACAGTCGCTTAAGTAATGCTTCCAGTGTTATGTCACCGCTGCTCAGGACACACTGGTGGTGTCCAGGCCTTAGCCCAGTTTTAGTATAACAACTCATTACATGCCTTGACAGGAATTTCACTGTTGTACGTTGACTTAGGTTACAACCCCGCCTTCACATTTGGGCCTCAGATATGCACAAACATTCCCGCAGCAGACAATTTCATGAAACACCCCCAGAAGATACACCAACAAGTGCATAGGCAGCTAACAAAAGCCCCCTAGGATGCCAAGCAGTTTGAAGACTTAAAACGCATAGCAGCTCTTGTTATCAGTTAGGAGATCAAGTGATGTTGAACATGAAGAACCTTAACTTCAAGATGACATGTTGTAAACTGTCCTGCAAGTGAGAAGGACCATTTCCATTAGTAAGGTATTTAACAATGGGTCCTTATATGTTGAGAGACTGCTGCACTGGAAAATTATCAAAATCATTTATTGCCTCAGTGCTCTCAAAATTTAAAGGTGAGAAGCTTGTGGAAATTGAACCAATACTGATAGAAAGAGCACCAGAATTTGAGGTGGAGAAATATAGGTTAAAGAAGAATCAAGTGGGGAACACAATACCTGATGGCGTGTAAAGGTTCCCTGCTTATGACAATAGTTGGATTCCAGCCTGAAATTGTACCAACTGCCAATACTTACTTAAGAACTTTTACGCCAAAGTCCTGCCACCCTGTCACCTGCTGCTATCAAGCCCCTGACCATTGTGGCTGTTAAATATCCCCAACCATATAAGAATTATGCTTTTTTTACAAGCTCCAGGAAATAGTAGTATACTATGTCCTTTTCAAAAAAGGGTAGTGTAAGGGTCCCTACTTCACATATTAATTTAGATTGGTCAATACACTCTGTTATAATTTTAGTGGTATCTCAGAGATACGCCAAAGGGGTTTTTCACAGGGTTAAGCCTACTGAGCAATAGGACTGATGATATTATGATTGTCTTAGGGGGTGTGGCATAGTCAGGATGGGCGTTCCACTATTGCCCCTTACATCATGGGTTCCAATCCCGTCGTGGCATAAATTACATTTCTGTGCCATGAGGGTATTAATACATGTGGATTTACTCATTATGCCTCAGTCCAACCAAGTGAATCAGTGAAGTTAGATCATGTAATCCTGGCCTATCAGAACATGTGCAGGAAGGTTTTACCCCCAGTACTTGGGTTTTGTCCTACACTCCTATATTTTCGCTCCCTACTCCTTATCCCCTCTATTGGTGTGGTATATTTGTCCCAAGGTCAGCCCACCTCAAATAAAAATTATGATGATGTCTTCCTTAAAAAATATACTAAACTTTAATTAAATATGGAGCTTTTGCCCCAATTATACTTTTTTGTTTAATTTAATATTACAGCGGATCCTCACTGTCACACTAACTCTAAACTACTAACAATCATTCTTCTTCAACTGTCTTATCTCGCTTATATCTCAGCAACTTCATAGGATACCATTTCATCAGCTTAGTAATGCAGTTCCACCATATCTCATTGGTTATGGCAGAGTATGGTATTCAATTCTCTATCACCTTAGTTTGAGGCAATCAACTCATTATTTGTTGTACATTGACACCCATTATTCATCATTTGTCAACAGTTCCTTATCACCTGATTTGGAGGTGATCCAATAAAATTATTTGACCCAATATTGCCTCATCCTAAGGCGCTTGGATAATCGTAGCTCATATCATAATCAGCAGATTCTACCCATTCACATTGTACTGACTTAGATATTATTATACAGTGATATCAGAATTATGACACACTTCTCTCAATCAAGGAAGGGGAAGAGATCCTAAGCTTTACCATTGAATAAAATAGTGGACCTGGGGCACATTTTTAATGAATTGTTAGTTTTTACTGCATCCCTTGTATCAGCTTTATAATCAGGTGAAAGGCGGATCAAACTTGCCATTAAGTTTATTTTGGCTAGAAAAATTTAAGTTAAAAAAATCAAGAGGATTTGTGATGAATTCTGCTAAAAAAGTGTGGATTGAAACTGAATCTCCAATGGGGCCACAATTATTAAGGTTGATATGGCAGAAACCCTCAGATAGTCAAAAAAATCTTGTAAAAAAGTATGAGTGATGCAATGATGTTGGAACCACAATGAATGGATGAAGTTTGGCCGCATGAACTGCAAAATGGGCAACCCACAATGTGCAACATATGATGTGGCATAAAGGTCCTGGAGCTCAGGAAAAGATTCACACGTCCTGTCATTGAAAAATATTTACTAATCCCCGCTCCTTAATTACCTCAAATTATAAAAACCTGCGCTCTGCTAATGGTAGAATGCTTGGTTATTTCATTATATCCTTAAATAATCATTAGTTCCGCCAAAGAATAATATATTAAATATAAATTTTTATGGATTTTGAATGCCCCAAAGAAACCACCTCAGCCAATAGAGGGCTACGCTCATTAGTATCAGTGATGGTCTCAGACATCTCATGGGTAATTATAGCATTAGCCTTTCTCAGAAAAGAAACCCAGGAATCATCCCCTAAGAGTATCACACAATCCATCTGACCAAGGAAATATGTAAATGGATTATTAACCTGATAGGAATGATCAACTTTCAATCCAATCTACTGCAATTATGAAGAAAATGAAAATAATAATCTGGTGGATTCACCCTGGGGAGAACTGTCAGGATCAAAACTGATGAGAAAATTGTTACTCCCAGCTATCAAGTGTGCATTCAAATGAGTTGGAGATTCAGGCCAATTTTACACACTGTATGGATAGAATCATCTCCCTCATCCAACCCAACCAGTCAGCCTTTGATGCTCAAAGCCTGGTAAAGTTTATTACTGGCACTCAGCTTAACAGTTAGGATGAAAATGATGATCATTGACCAATACTTCTCACAATTTTCCCCCCACAGATCTTATTCTAGAGTTATCAGAACAGTGATGCTGTGCAGACTGTGGATGCTGTCATGGATTTGTAGTACCCTCAATGGAAGCCAAGTCTTTTCTTGGCACGTCATTTGTCTTACATCTACTACCCTCATGAGAACTGACTTTAGGTACTGAACGATATCTCTGAAGCATTGTCCAGTCAGCTATATACCACATCTTACAAAATAGTTAACTTACACCACCATGAGGTAGCTTGTCAACTAGGGCTCACCTTAATACTACACTCAATTATTGTTAATTTCTATAATGCCGCCTCTTCATTTGTTCATGACAATAATGAATCCATTGTCAATAACTTTCAGATGATTAATGAGACTCATAACACAACTTGCTATGCTAGTTATTATAATTTTAGGTTATTTTGAGAACCAGCTTCGCCAAATTGTACAAATCCTTGTAAACACCTGGAGGAAATTCCTTAATCAGGTTAAGAACCTTTATTTGGACACTTTAGCAGCACACCAGGAGTTAGCCTCCCACGATATCACCTCTGGGACTGAAGGGCCTGAAGGATCTAGGGGACTAGAAGTAATCAAAGGTCCCCGTAGACCCCAAGGAACTTCCAGTCTCTTGATACCTACTACTGGTAATCCTAACGACTCCTAGAAAAAAGATGTCCTAATGACTCTCACTACCTTATGGATCAAATATGAAATGTTGCGTAAGGATGCAAGCTCTGAGTAGACGGAGCCTTTTAAAAACCATAGTTCAATTGATGCCTTGTCAGATAAAGTGGATAAATCAGCACAATAAAACAAGCTTACCAATAGCTTCATCACCCAGCTTGAACAAACCTGTCGCAGCTATAAAGCTCGCTTGAGTAACTTTGAAACTCAGATGCTCCTCCAACCTACTAAAATCCAAGCTCTGAAGGAACAAGTTTCCCCTTTAGACTAAGTTACATCTCTAAACCGCCATTTGGGTGAGATTCAAGAGGATCTAGAAGGTCTAAGACAACAATTGGATTAACATGCCTCTTGTGACTATGTGGAAACTGAGATTTATGTGCCTTATTTTATCCCTTCCATCAACACTCTTTTCCCTCCTATTGTGATTCACTTTAAGAATTCCTCAAGGAGAAATTCACTCAAGAACAGGAAGTATCTCACCTTCCTGTACACTTACAAGAGCTCAAGGAGGAGCCCATCAACTGTCAGAAGATGAAGCACATATACTCCTGCTTGAATAGCAAGGCCCCAGAAAATATGACTACCCATTAAAATAATGTCACACTTGGGAACAAGTCCGTTTGTCCCTAAGCCAGGAGTTTTGAAGCAACTAAACTTTGGTTAATCAGAAACTGGCGTTCATGGCCATTCATCCAAATAAAGGAGAGAGTCATGTGGAGTTTGCCAACTAATTCTATGCCCATGCACAACTCTTGGTGACAACTAATTGTATTAGTTGGACAATGCCATAACCTCAGTAATCTCCGCGGCAGGATCTTATTGGGTCCAACTGCACATGATTTTTCAGAAGAGCAGCTTTACCTGTATCCAAGAAAATAATGAAGCTCTTGATAAATTCCCGAATTTGCCTTGCGTTCAAGTCCTTAACGTCCACCTCTCCTGGTTGTCCTCAAGTCCACGTTGTTGAAAACCAGAAGAACCCCAGAACTTGATGCACTTACTGCAATGGATTCCTTTATAGCGCCAAGATTTTTGAAATTGTACGCCTAGGAGACGGGAAAAGGTCAGTTAGCATGAAGGACGACTCTTCATGCTGACATCTTTATATAGCCTCAAGAATGTTTAGTGACCTGTAATGAGTCTAATTTTGTTGTATCAGAAGAAGACAAATTGGTCCCTATTGATGTTAAGACCCCAGTACTGCTTACTCTTCTGACGAATCTCCCATGTTTCTCACTCTGACATCTCAGTTTAGGAGTTTAGTCACATGCGCCACTGATTGAGTTTATAAGATCCCTGTCCACGCTGATGTCAACAGTGGTTCTCCAGTGAATGTCATTTTGTTTTAATTCATGAAATATAACAAAGTAGCTCTAGACTTGCCTCACTATATGAAATATGGCACAGCAGGGATTCAAAGCATTCAGTCTACTAGAACCTATTCCTCACTACCCATCCTCTTTGACAAGCTTTCATTGAACACCTCAGATGTTGAATAAACACCCCATGTTACAACCTTCTCCTTGGAACTCATTTTCTCCATGAATATTATGCCATAATGCACTATGATAAAGAATTCTCATCACTTTAAGGACAAAGGGTTCCATTGGCTTTTGAGACCTCTCACAACGCCAAGACAAAGGTCAAGGCTTGGGCTTGCCTGTTATAAAGTGAAAGTCAGATTGACAGGTAAGAATATAATTTAAGGAGTTCTCGAGTACAGATACCCCTCCTAAGGTAGAAGGCCAAGATAGCATGCCCATCTATATGCCTAAACTGACTACTATAAATCTAAAGTCTCAGGTCATCGTCAATACCAGGGTAAATGTCAATATTCCATCAGAACTTTTGCTGGAATTATGATGCATGAATAACCTATCTATCAAGGCAGTACTGACCTGTTTGATAAATTTAGATCTCATTTATGCAGGATCTATATTGGTGCTTCTGGATAGGCTTACTGACAAACCTAAGACAGTGGGGCCTTATACGCAGCCGCTTATGTTCACCTCCTTCCTGCATAAAGCATTTAATTATGTTTGCAACTTTGGAAGTCTTAGTGATTTTGGGTTTGAATCACCTCCATTGGTAGCTCTAGTTGACACCTCTATTGGGCAACAGCTCACCAGTAAACAGAGACAAGTTGAGCTATTTATGAAAGAATACTCACCCTCTTCTCAACCTCTGCCTACAATTTTGGAAAATATTAATGGATTTTTACATCATGGTGAGACTGGAGACGCTCAACACATTTGATCCCACCCCAACTGAAAGAGTAAGGTAAAAAGCTAAGGTGGCTGTTGAGCTTAAGAAGCTACTTGAATCTGAGTTACTGGTGCCTTCCTGAAGCCCTTAGGCCTCCCTCTCTTGTTATTTTAGAATAAGGATGGTAGTCATTGCGTAGTGAAAAAATATCAGCAGCTTGAATTATTATTAAGAAGAACAATAACCCCTTCCCCTGTTTGATGACTCTACCCACTTACTTGCTGGTTCACAATATTTTTAGCTAAAATCTCTCTCAGTGGGTACTGAAAAGTAGAGCTAGAACCTGTGAATTGATCCAAATGCACGATCATAGCCAATAAGGGGTTATTTAAGCCAACTAGGATACCTCTGGACCTTTGCAATGTGCCCATCACCTTTAAACGCCAAGGACGGATTCCTAGGGGATTAAAAGGCTATCATGTCTTTTTATTTAGCTCAATGATATTACTGCTTTTTGTAAACCTTCAACGGCTACATGAAACATCTTAGTGGTCTTTGATTGTTTTAGGAAGGCTTTATAAAGCTTAATCTTTATAATGCTCTTTCTTCCAATCTGAAACAGAATCCCTTAGACAATAGGTTTTAAAATATAGAATTTAGTCCATACTAGATAAATTTTCTGCCTTTAAGAAGATGTCGTGCCCCCATAGCCTCAGGGATTTCAAGTGTCTGGACATATGGTTTATTATTGTCGGTTCATCTCTCAGTTTTCTGACTTATCCAAAACCCTTACTTAACTTCTACAGAAGAATGTGACTTTAAAGTGGCTACCTGTAAAAGAACAGGTTCATTATGCGCTTAGGACTGCTCCTTGTACTAACCTCTTTTAGTTCATCAAAAGTCAACTGCCCATTCTTGCTGTTCACTAACGCTAGTGACATAGAAGTCGGGGGTATACTAACTCAACATGATGAAGATCAAGTTGCCCATCCTGTGGCCTATTTATTTACCCTGAGCAAGGCCAAACGAAATTTTATTGTTATTGAGCGTGAGTGTCTGGCTGTTTTATTGGTAATCAAGAATTTTTGGTCCTATCTATATGGTACCCTTTTAACCTTCATCACTGACCATTCCTTTCTTCAATTTTGTAGCAGATGAAGGACCCATATGGCTGGTTAGTGAAGTAGGCATTAAGACTCAAGAACTACGATTTATATTGTTCATCATACAGGAGCTATACATCAGAATGATGACAGTCTTTTGAGGATGCTTGTGCTGGACGCCTTACCCTTTGAAGAAGACTTAGTATAATAAATTGGCCGGCCTGAGCAATTAGAGCTGTAAACTCCTGAGATCCAGACTGTGCTACGGACAATGACCCAGGGCACCCAAATCAATGAGGTAATGCTACATGAGAAAATTAAAAATAAAGGTTCCCTTGCATTTTCCCTTCTTCCCTAAATAAAGTTATTCTTGAAGGGCACACAACTTTGGGACATGGGGCACTGGAAAAGACTTATGAATGGCTAAAAAAGCGATACCTACTATGATCAGATGGTTGAAATCATCCAGGAAGTTCTAGAGGCCTGTATGACATAACAACCTAATATTGGACTAGCTTTCAGTAAAAACATTCAGTCATGCCTCTACCAAGTTCATTTAATGTCATCAGCATCTATGTGGAAACCCCTTACACACCGGCTTACAATAGCAAAAACGTATTATATTGGCTGTGGACCATCTGACCAAATGGATCAAAGAAATTCCATTTCAGCTGCTACTGCAAAAGCCATGGCCCTATCTTTTATCCAATCTATTCTCACTAAGCATGGATTCCCACAAACATTACCTTCAGACAATGGGCTAAATTTCGCCTTACAGGTAGTTTAAGAACTAGCTTCACTTTTGGGACTAATAAAATTTTCCCTGCCCCTATAATTCCTCACCATTGTGACAGTGGAATGTGCACATTGGACTCTTGTTTCTATTTTGAAGAAGAAGGCCATCTATTATCCCATACACTAATACCACTATCTACCCTGTGCTTTGCTCGCTTACTGGATAAGCTATCATTGAATAATCAAGATGTCTTTTTTAAGAATCTATGTGGACGTAACCCTTGGCTGCCAAGTAGCATTAAGCCTTACTTGATTCCTCTATGCCTGAGAACTCTGATTTGACAATAAGGCCTAAGCCGATAAATTATCTGGCTTCAAGACCTCACCACTCAGGGAATTGTTACCACCATAGAAAGGAATCCATCTCTTCTTTAGCACTAGTGGTGCCCAACCCAAAAGGGAGAGCCGCCACGCATCTTTATCTGCAAATGGGACAAACAAAAAGATTATCATAAATAAAAAATTCCTATTATGGCACCTCAGCTAACAGCCTAGAAAGCCATATTAGAAGGTGAGGAAGCTTTGGAGAAATTTTTGTCTGGCACCTGCTTTAGCTGGAAGACCATGGCAGACATCATCTGGGTAGAAATATCAGCAACATGTGACATAAGGAGGTATAATTTTGGGTTTTCTTTGTTTGTAAGGCCAATGGTGTCAATCATCTCAGTATATTAAGTAAGTTGATTCTCAAATAAATTGATGAGAGCTGGCACACAAGTGAAGACTTGATGCACTAACGGGTTTGGGATAATTGGGGTCAAAAAGAGAAGTTTTCGCCGCATCAATGCAAGCACGGCTTGCACCAAAAGTGAGTTCCTCAATCTCATATTTTGCATCTTCCTTAAAATCATGGTGGAATTTGGGAATAGGAATATCCTCAACCAGGGATTCATCGCCCCATGGAGTTACTGGTGGAGTATAGTGTTGGCGGGAGCAGCAGCGGCTACAACTGCCATTTTATTTATATTCTTATATAAGAGATGGACTTTTTTAAGGCGAGAACGGTGGAGGCGTAAATTGGGAGGATTGAAAAAAGAATTCCTATAAAGCAAAATCTAGTTTAAAATTGTACAGCCGGTTGCTATCATCAATCCAATTGAGACACTCTAAAGGATTTAATTTGGCTAGTGCTGTCCCAGCCACTGAAGTTGGCAGGTTGGCCGCCCCTGATTGGTTGCAAAATGTCTTCCTTACAGAAGCTCAGCTGAAATTGTTTCAGCCATCAGCTCTAAAAATGCCATAAATTGACTGAATTCTTATAAATTTTAAAGATTTTGTTTGGCTGCAGCTTTGGAAGCCATGGCAGAATTTGTTGAGGTTGGGGGCAGGAGAATCAAGCCCCACTCAAAATATTTGGGTGCAGCTGCAGCTGAGCCAATGCTGGAGGGGGAGTGGTGGAAGTGGTGGAGGCAGAAACCGCAGGGCACTTGTTCTTCAAATGGTCAAGTTCAAATCACAAGGTGCAAATGGCGCAGCTTTTTTCAATGCACGCCCAAAATGGATGATCAGGGGCGGATCTGATCACAGTGCTGGGGGATCACAAGGTGGGTGTTATAATGGAATGGGCAGCTTGTTGCAAAGGCGTGTGGCCCTGGCAGACAATCCGCCCCATTATAAACCACAAACTGAAACATGGGTCTGCATTGTAAATGGCCAAACCCTCTGTGAGCTCATGGTGGAAGCGTTTAGGGGAAAGGTGGGAGGACAACCCAGCAAACTGGACCACCAAAGTGGCCTCATCTGGGAGCCATGTGAAAACAGTATAGAGTGAAATATTTTAAAAATTAATGGCAGCTTGGATGCTGCCACTACATTGGCTTCAGAGCAAAAGCCAAGGTTGAAATACCCCTTAAAGGGGCGGAAATCATTGAAGCTGATGGGTTTAAACACTGCCATGACCATCTTGATAATGGCCGCGCTTACATATGGGAAGAGATTTCATATTTGATTTATAGGCTGAAATGAAAATTACTTAGTGGGAGCACCAAAAAGCTCTAGAGCACCGCCTGGGAATCTGCAAGGCGGTGGTCCAAGTCCTGAGGGTGGACATACTGCCTAGTAGCATTAGGAGAACTTTCTGAGCCAGACCAGGCGCTCTTTGGCAGCGGCAAAAATACTCCAGATGGCAGTGCACCACCACCCCAAGTTGGGGCAGCAGGCTCTGAAAGCATCGACATTCATAACTTTTAGCTCAATCAAGCAGCTATTTTTCATCTTTTAGAATGCCAATTTTAGTTTTAGTTTTGTATCAAAGCAAAAGAATTTTTTACTATTCCTGAAAGGAATACATATCAATATAACGTCAGCTGACTCTCCTTACTGACCTTCTGGTTAGGCTAACTAGTCCTATTTTATTTTCCATTGTTAGAATTTGAGATAACGATCAAATTGAATTCCCCACTTCCAAATCAGGCTGTACCAAATCAGTTTCCAAACTATTCAAGGTAATTAAGCTTCATAAACCCCCTCCCCAATTCCTGAGTCACGTGGGGTGGCGTTTCCACCAATTTGGTCAGGTGGGCGACACAATCCATTGAGGATGCCCACAAGGAGGCCATTCCAGAAGATCATTAAAGATCCTGAATGGATGAGGCCCCAACAATCCCTGAGGCACCAAGTCCCAACACGCTAATAATATCAAATCCTTTTAAGCCTAATAAATTATCTGATATCTTACCTAACTTTCCCTTCCTTCTCGTCCTTTTCTGCGAATTAGCAGCTTCAAGCCACCTTCAGACCTCGGCGCCACTATAGAAATTTGTAGCACTGACAAAAGTGGTGCTCACTACAGGGGGCTCTGAGCTGTCCCAAGTGAAAACGTCTATCATGATGGAAAATACTAGCAGCCCAGAAGACCAAGCTGCTGGTCAGTTGAGAAGTGTTGCCCAATGAATTAGTACCTCGCAGCATGAAATACCAGCCGCTCAACCTGAAATATTAGAATTTTGATCCACTTTCCAGTTCACCCTGCCTTTTATTGATGAAGTCAGTACCAACTTCAATATGAGAACCTTAACAGAGGTTGTCCAACAACTAATAAATGGCATCTACTCTGAGGGTGCCTGCACTAGTCAGTCACGCACCTCCTACATTCCCTCTACCATGAGGGACCTCTACGGCTTAGCCCAGATGCTGCCAGAAGAACTCACATTGGGCCCTGAACGCTACCTCCGCCACTTTGTTCACCCCGCTATCCATTACTTAATCCAACTGGTTGGGTTGCACCATCAAGAAGTCTCATGACAACTGGGGCTCATCCAGGCCCTACACACCCACCTTGTCAATTTTTATAATGCAGCCTCCTCCTACGTTCATGACAACTGTGAGGCCATTATTGATAATTGACGGCTGATCAACAAAGTCTGAGATCAGGTAATGGTGTTAGTGGGATTTCCGGTTATCTTGAGGATGAGCTGCATCAGAACGTCCAACTTCTCGAATCAAATTGGAATCAATGCATCCTTCAAGTTGAGGATTTGGTAAGGACCCTACAACAACACTATTAGGAGCTGGCCTCTCACGACTACCAAGTATAGGGGCGAAGGTCCTGAAGGGCCTAGGGGGCCTGAAGGCCCTAAAGGGCCAGAGGGTCCCCATGGAACTCCTGGCCCCCAGGCCCCTCAGCTCCCACTGCTGCTGTCCCTGAGGACCCCTGGTGGAAGGATGTGATGACAGCCTTGGCTGCTTTATGTTATCAAATTTGGAATGTAGCTGAAGGATGAAAACTCTGAATGGATTGAGTCCCCCTTGACCTTAGTGTCTCCATTGAAGCCCTATCGGATGAAATGGGCAACTTAAGTGTTTTTGCTGTGCTTACCAATGCTCACATCTCTCAGCTGGAGCAAGTTTGTTGAGAGTTTGAAACTGCTTGACCACCCTTGAGGACCAGCTTCACCAACAAGGTGCCGACATTCAATCTTTAAAAGGAGAAAAGTCGCAAATAAGGCTTCCATTTCATCCCTCAACCAAAATTGGGACGATATCTAAGAGGACCTTGAGGGCCTATGATGTCAGCTAGACCAGCAGGGCCCCTGTGAATATGCAGAAACTGAGATTTCAGAGCCAGAACCTATACTTGGTGTTAACCCTCTCCACTCCTCTGGTAACTAACTTTAAAACTAGTTTTAAAGAAAGGTCATTCCCGGCCAAGAAAGCATTGCCTCCTTCCTGTACACTTACAAGAGCTCCATGGAGGAGGCCACCAATTGGCAGAAGATAAAGCATATCCACTCCTGCCTAGATAGCACTGCCTGGGAGACCATGACCCCATATGAAGGAGTGCACAACTTGGAATCAGGTCCGCACAGCTTTATCCAACATGTTTGGCAGCAACCAAACCCTGGCCATCCAAAAACAAGCTTTCATGGGTATTCAACTAAACAAAGGAAAAAGCCCCACAGAGTTTGCTTGCTGCTTTTATGCCCATTCACAACCCTTAGTCACCACAAATTGTATCACCATGGATGACGCTATTACCATGGTCATTTCAGCGTTGGGATCCTACCCCAAAGTTCAAATGCATATGATTGGCCAGAAGAATGGGTTTACCTGCATCTGAGAGATCAAGGAGGCCCTTAACGAAATCCCTACGTCAACTTTACACTTTAAGGCTACCTCCACAGGCTTTTCTAACCGTCCTAGAGTCCATGTGGTCAAAAACCAGAAAAATCCTCGATCCTAATGCACTTAGTGTCACGGTTCCAGACACAGCGCCAAGAACTGCTGGAAACAACTTGCTGACGAGGTGGGAAAAAGGTCTTCAGCATGAAGGATGAGGCGCTTCATGCTGACATCCTTACCCAGCCTCAAGAATTCTCATAACCCTGAACGAAACAGGAGCTATGGCATCTGGAGAAGAAGTTTTGGTATCTAATGATAATAAAGAAATTGATACTGCTTACTCTTCTTCTGATGACACTCCCATGTTCCTCACTATGCCGCCCCAATTTGGAAATCTGGTCACCTGAGTCATAGTTCGAGTTCATAAAATACCAGTCCATGCTATAGTTGACAGTGGCTCCCCCATGAATGTCATATTCTCCAAGTTGATGAAGCGCATCAAGATCACTCCTGATATGCCACACTATATGGAGTATGGCACGGCTGGCCCCCAGTGCACTAGATCTATAGGGGATTATTTCTCTCTACTAATACAATTTTAAAGCTCGCGTTAGACACGCCCGCTGTCACTCTAGATAACCCTAGCTATTACATTCTCCTTGGGACTCAGTTTCCCTGAGATTATTCAGCAGTGCTCCATTATAACGGTGGCTTTTTATACTTACTTGGGCATCATATCCCGCTTATCTTTAATATCCCCCATGATTCCAAAACTTAGTTAAAGCCTGGGATTGTCTGCTGGATAGTGAAGGCTGAATTGATCATCTCAAATACCACATTAGGGGTTCCCAAGTCCGACTGCCCCCTCCTGCTGTTGATGGGCAAGAAGGCATGCCAATCTACTTACCTAAGGCAACTACAATTCCCCCAAAATCTCACATCATTGTTGATACCCAGGTCCATGTTAACATCCCCTTGGGGTACCTGTTAGAGGTCTGAGGCCTAAACAGCCCATCCCCAAAGGAGGTGCTAACTTGTCCGGGGATTTTAGATCCAGGCATTCACTGGATCTATATCAGTGCTGTTGGCCAATCTTACTGATAAACCCAAAATAGTAGGTCCAAACAGTCCTGCCGCCTATGTCTGCCTACTACCGGTGAAAGCTATTGCCAATGTCCAAAACTTTGGGGACTTGAGAGACTTTGGCTTGGAAACTTCACCCCTGGTTAGTCTGGTTAATACTAATATCAGTAAAGACCTCTCGAATGACCAACAGCATAAGGTCCTAGAATTGTTGGAAGAATATTTGGACCTATTTTTGACTTCGACCTATAACTTCAGAAGAATGAACGGAGTTCTCCATCATGTAGAAACTGGGGATGCTCCTCCTTTAAGTTCCTACCTTACCAAAAGAGCAAGGTTGAAGAGGCCCAGGTGATAATTGAACTTAAACAATTACTCGACGCTGGACTCCTGGTGCCCTCACACAAACCTTGGGCTTCTCCTTTTCTTCTGGTTCAGAAGAAGGATGGCAGCTTCGTGTGGTGATGGATTATTGATGACTCAATTCCATCACCAAAAAGGACAGCTATCCTTTGCCTCAAATTGATGATTCCCTCCATCTGCTCACCGGATCCTAATACTTTTCCACCATGGACCTTGCCAGCGGGTATTTGCAGGTTAAACTTGCCCCTGAGGACTGGGCTAAGTGTGCGCTCATAGCCAATGAAGGACTATTCAAGCCCACAAGGATGCCACAAGGCCTTTGTAACGCCCCAGCCACTTTCCAACGTGCCATGGACGGGATCCTTGGGGACTTGAAGCTTTCTTGCGTCCTTGTTTATCTAGATGACATTACCATTTTTCTCAAACCTTTAATGGGCATATTGAGAATTTTTATGGGAAGTCTTTAATCATCTACAAAAGGCGTCCATAAAGCCAAAGACCCCAAAGTGCTCCTTCTTTCAGTCTGAACTAGAATTCCTGAGGCACAAGGTTTCCAAGGACGGCATCCAACCTATACTGGACAAGGTCGACGCCATAGAAAAGATGACTCGCCCCCAAAGCTTAAGGGATATTCAGGTATTCCTAGGCATGGTGGCTATTATCATCAATTTATCCCCCATTTTGCTGACCTAGCAAACCATTATTCTACCTCCTGCAGAAGAATGTGCCGTTTGAATGGCGGCCTGAACAAGAATAGGCTTTTAATGCCTTGAGAACTGCTCTATGTACTAAACTCATTCTAATCCACCTGCGCTTTGACCAATCCTTCTTGTTGTTTATGGATGCAAGTGATGTTGCCGTCAGGGCTATCCTAGCCCTACATGACGAAAACCAAGTTGACCATCCTGTGTCCTATTTTAGTAAGACGCTGAGTAAAGCTGAATGGAACTACACCGTTACTAGAGGGAGTGCCTGGCTATCTTTCTAGCCATCAAACATTTCAGGCCTTTTTTCTATGGTACTCACTTTACTATCATTACAGACCACTCCTCGCTCCAGTGGCTCCAGCAAGTGAAAGACCCAGATGGTTGATTAGCCAGGTGGGCTTTACAACTGCAGAACTATGATTTCACCATTGTCCATCATGCTGGAGCGATTTACCAAAATGCTGATGGCAACACCAGGATGCCGGTTCTAGCAGTGTTAACCCCCAAGGATGACCGGCTGTATGATCTAATAGGCCGACCTGATCAGTGGAAGTTGGAAACCCCGGAGGTCCAAGCTGAACTCTGAAGGATGACTCGAGACACACAAATTAAGGATAGGCTGCTTTACAAGAAGATCAATAAGGAGTGGCCCCCTTTACATCCGCCCCTCCTCCAGAACGGATGTTATTTTAGAAGGCCATTCCACCATGGGACATGGGGGCGTCAAAAGGACTCACAAATGGCAGAAATCACAATGCTTTTGGGACTGAATGGTAGAAACTATCCAGCAGGTCCTGGAAGCATGCATGACTTGCCAATCTCAAGACCGAGACAATCCTCTATTTTATCATTTAGTTGTTGCCCCAAATGGGCCCTTCATTGTAGTAAGCATTGATGCGGTGGGCCCTCTTCCCACTGGGATGCATAAACATAAATATATCATCCTAGCCGTGGACCACTTAACCAAATGGGTTGAAGCAATTTCAGTCCCAGCTGCTACTGCCAAAGCCACAGACCTCTTCCTCGTTCAATCTGTTTTCACTCAGAATGGGTGCCCCCAAACCTTACTTTTGGACAATAGATTTAAATTTCACCTCACAGGTAGTACAAGAACTTACCTCGCTATTCAGCACTACCCAGAGTTTCGCTGCACCTTACCACCCCTCCACTAATGAGGCAGTTGAGCGTGCTAATGCAACTCTTATTTCCATTCTAAGAAAATTAGCTAACTTGGACCCTGCTCGTTGGAACCATTACCTACCTAGCGGCTTGCTTTCCTACAGAGTAAGCTACCACTAAGTCATCAAGATGTCCCTATTTGAATCCCTATATGGGCGGGCACCTATGCTGCCAAGTAGCATCCAGCCAATGCTCAAGACCTCCACACCTGAGAACTCCAAATTAATAATGAGTGCCTTAGCTGATGAAATTGTCCAGCTTCAAGCTCAAGCCACTCAAGGCATTATCGCCACCACTGGAAGAGAGACATCTCAATTGAATCTCGGATGACCCTCTTTACCAAATTTTCAATTGGGTGACCTTATTCTCTTTTATCATCATCAACCTGGAGGCTGACAAAATAAGCTAGATGTACTTTGGTCTGGACCCTATAAAGTCTTTCATAGGGTGAAGTCCGAGTACTCCATTGCTGACTTCAACTAAAAGACCATGGTAATTGGGTGCATAGTCAGTTCCTTCAGCTATATTCTCCCCTCTGACAGGACCTTGAGGGGGGCGTTGTCAGAATTTGAGATAATGATTGAATCAAATTCCCCACATTCAAATCAGGCTGTACCAAATCAGTTTCCAAACTATTCAAGGTGAATCGGCTTCAGAAACCCCCTCCCCAATTCCTGAGTCACGTGGGGCGGCGTTTCCACCAATTTGGTCAGGTGGGCGACACAATCCATTGAGGATGCCCACAAGGAGGCCATTCCAGAAGATCAGTAAAGACCCTGAATGGATGAGGCCCCAACAATCCCTGAGGCACTGAGTCCCAACACACCCTATAAATATTAAATCCTTCTAAGCCTAATAAATTATTCAATACTTTACCTAACTTTCTGCTTCCTTCTTGACCTTTTCTGCGAATTAGCAGCTTCAAGCCACCTTCGTACCTTAGCACTAGTCTAGAGAACTGTAGCGCCAACAACCATTAAACTGGAGGTTGACAAAATAAGCTTGACATTCTTTGGTCCAGGCCCTAAAAAGTCATTCATATGGTTAACTCCAAATACTCTATTGCTGTCATTACTCAAGAGACAGTGTTAGACTAATTCCACGGCCAATTCCTAAAGCCCTATATCACCTCCAACAGGACCTTGAGGGGGCATTATTAAAATTTGAGATAATACATGAGTCAATAACCCCAAATTTCCTTAATTGAGCCCCAATAAGTCAACTCTTGTTCCATTACAATCAAAACCTGTCCCTGAAGACACTGATGGGAAATACAAACAGAAAGCATTATGCACACAGGATTTGATGGAGATGCCTTCTGGAATTGCATCACTGGTTTCTGAATCTCAAAAAACGTGACTTCCAGTAGTGTGGTCATGAGGACTATTTCTATTAAGGGCAACAAAAGCATCAATTAGGCAGCGGATCCGGAAGGGTTAAAAAACCTTATTGTATGAGGCCATGGATGTCCTCTTAGAATTATGTCCCCAATTTCTCTATAAATATGAATTCCTTTAACCCAAAAATGTATTATATTCACCTTATCTTTTTTATCTTTATCAAGCTCTGCAATATTTTTACAGCTTAAAGTCCATTCCAAACCTTGGTTACAGTTGAGAGAAATGGTAAGCTGATAATTTTTGTCAATCCAGATGAGTTGGGTATGTAGCTCATTAATTTCTCTTTTTGATGTCCATAATCGCCTCAAATTTCCCAAATAAAGTATGAGGTCTTGTACATTTCAAGGATTTAATAATGAAGATTCTGGGTTAGGGGAGCTAGGTAGGGTAATCTGGGGCCTCCGCATGGCACAACTGGGGTTTGCCTGTGGAAACATGGGTGAGTAGCTAACACCAGAAACCAGAGAGACACATTGGTCGGGTCCTGTAGTGGCATGAAAGAAGTGCGGGATGGTAGTGATGACTGTGCAGACCTGTTCTTGCAGGTGTCTACCACTCCCTGAGGGGAGAATACAGGCAGGAAGGGGTACAAATCAGGCAAGGTACCTGTCAAATGGCCTCCCCATGATCTGGGGTTGCGCTGGTGCAGACCCCAGGACAAGGGAGGGGCAATCCTGGTTGGCTGCACTCTGGTGCACCTGCCTACAATAAACGCCGCAGTTTGCCGAGTTGTCCTGAAGCTCTATTAGCTGCTGGCTCAGTTGGCATGAGCCAGCTGGCAGCGAAATGGATCATGAAAGAAAATTAAGGCTGATATGAAAGGACTCCAAGGCTTCCTGGACAAAAAGGGGCTGGAGAGCATAACTCCGCTAAAAAAGCAGATGAAAAGGGGGAGGGCTTCAGCTTCTCCCCCTATGGGGCCTTAAACCTGGGGGTCATTGGGTCTTGTCTCCCGCAAAAAAGATGAGAGGCATATCCCCTGTTCTGGCTGGTGCAGACGAGCTGCCTAGTACTTAAACAGGGCGGGCATATGTCAGTTTAGGGGGTAGCGTGAGCTACTACCAATCGTGGTTGGGCCCCATATTTTTTGAGGGTGGCTTAGATTCACGCAGCCCTAGTGTGGTGGGGGCAGTACCCCAGGTCTTCATCCCGCAATAGTTGCTAGCACTAGGAGCCCCAAGGAGCTATTTAAAAAACAAAGATGCTGGGTTAGGCTTTATTGTTGTTGATATCCATATGGCGCAATTCTAAGAGCTGCAGCTGATAGTGGAGAGCAGGATAGACATGTATGCGGAGATGTGACTTAATTTGGGCAACACCACTGTAGTGCTCAAAATGGTGGCTGTGGTTTCTAAGTAAATCAGTTCAATTGCATCCTGGGTAGAACGTTCTCAGGCATTTTATCCTCCAGGCTGTGATATATCAAAAAGTAAAGCCTCCGAAGTTTGGGCTAATTTGGCTGATTGGATGTGATAGATCATACACTCAGGGGAAAAATGCTAAAAGTTTATGGTGTTGTAAATTTTAAGTTTCTTGAGCGTTGAATAAGAACTTCTTGCTTTTTGTAGTGGAAACATCTGGCCAGACTCATGTTTTCTTCCCTTTGAGAGTTATCATCTCCGCTAAATTTATTCATATAAGGAAGATAAGTCTTCTCTGGTAAGCTTGAAAGGACACCTGGCAGAAAGCACCAATATTAGATCTCAGAATTTATTAGCAGTCTCTTTAAAGATTAAACTATTATAGTCCAAATTAGCATCAGCGGACTTCCTGGAGGAATGATTTGTCACTAAAGATTTACTTTGGCATTAATATAAACCAGACTGTAATGGAACAGAAAAACACCAGTTCTGACGCCATATAAACTTTACATAATGCTTTGGTGCACCAACAAGCAACCAAAGCGGCCTAACCAAGTATGGAGAGGTTTGGGGCACTGACAGCACCAAACATTTACCTCTTAGTGGTTGGCTATGTAAGTCCTCTGTGTGGTTGGTCCAACCCAATCACGTGAAAGCTTCCTTGAAATGCAACACCCAAAAAGACCACAGATATATAAGGTATTCAAACCCCAAAAGATCCTTTATTTTTAAAAAGGAACATAAAAACCAAAGGTGCCCGCCGACCAGAGTTTGTCTGAGGAGCAACTGACAATGCTCCCCAGGAAGGGAAATGCTAGGGTCCTTTAGAATTCTGAAGTGAACTTCAGAAGGTGCTGGCGCTCCTTATAAAGGCAGAGCTTTGGGGACCTCACCTGAGCTATTGATTAGGCTTGCACAAGCCTAATCTACAGATTGGGTGAGGCACAACCCAGCGTCTGAAATGACTGAACCAAAAATGTTTTTACAGCGATCTGACTCAGATTCAGAAAATCTGAATCCTAGTTGGAATGTAATGAATGGGACAAACTCATCCGTTACATCACCCCTACTTAGAGAAAAACCTCCCCAAAGAGGGGCCCCACAGTGGTAGGCCGCCACAATGAGAGCTTCCTGGGGCAAGTTACCTCAAGCCCTAGGAAAATTATCTTGGATAAACTTCAGGTCCCTCAAAGAAACACAAATGGTGAGATCGAATTGCCCCTGGGCTGCTGGAATCAGCCCCCCTGGCACAAGGATGCACGCTCAGCACGTGGCTGTGTTGCGCCCCCTCACAGGTTCGTTGGCGATGGTCTTTCCATCCCAACTGGGAAGATGCTTTCGCCAAAGAAAATGTGAGAGGGGCTCACTGTCCAGCATGGCTGGACATCTGACCCCTTTCTGGGCAGACCATCCGCAGGGTGAGGGAGCCTGCTAGGACAGGACCCTCAATGCCACTGATCCCTGGTGAGTGGGAGGCCCCACCAGGAAATCGAAATTACAGTCACTTCAAGTCCAGGGTTGTCCATCAGTCACTGGCTCCCACTGGTGCTGGTTCCTCGCCAACTAGGGCCAAGTGAACACTGAGGTCAGTCCAAACTGGGGATCAGCAGCATGCAGAACACATTGACTTTGGAATAATGTGATGGACCAGAAAAACCCCAGTTCTGACTGCAATATAATTTTACATATTGCTTTGGTGCACCAACAAGCAACCAAAGCAGCCTATCCAAGTAGGGAGAGGTTTGGGGCACTGACAGAGCCAAACATTCACCTCTTAATGGTTGGCTATGTAAGTCCTCTGTGTGGTTGGTCCAACTCAACCATGAAAAAGCTTCCTCAAAACGAAATACCCAAAAAAGACCGCATGTATGCAAGGTATGCAAACTCTGAAACATCCTTTATTTTTAAAAAGGAACATAAAAACCAAAGGTGCCCGCCAACCAGAGCTCGTCTGGGGAGCAACTGACAATGCTCCCAGGAAGGGAGATGCTAGGGTCCTCATAGAATTCTGAAATGAACTTTGGAAGGTGCAGGCACGCCTTTTAAAGGCAGCGCTTCAGGAACCTCACCCAAGCTATTAATTAGGCTTGCACAAGCCTAATCTACAGCTCAGGTGAGGCACAACCCAGTGTCCAAAACAACTGAACCAAAAATGTATTACATTGATCTGACTCAGATTTGGTAAATCTAAATTCAATTCAGAATTTAACAAATGAGACAAACTCGTCCATTACATAGACATGATAGATAAAACCTTACTTTATTTACTTGAATGATAAATATAATCTTTGGAGAGACATGCTCTCAGTGAGGATATCAACACTTCAGATTGGCAAGACTTTTCTTAGTACTCAAAGAACATTATGATGGTGAGTTACTGGATGAATTCTTTGAACATTTTAGAGGAGTTCAAGATTTTATTATACCGTTTGTATCTTTAGAGACAGTGGATGGATCAAAGGATTTGTCAGGTGGTAGGCTACATAAACTCATTTTCAGTCTCATCTGATGGTAAATTTATGTCCAAATTGACCCAAACTTGAGTTTTTTTCAGACAGTCTCATTGATGATGTCCTGGGTGCTCTCCGCTTCTCCTGCGTAGCTCACTATATTGATGACATCATAATTCACTCGCCCACTTATGAGCAACACGCAAAAGTTCAATAAAGCAATAAAGGCTGCAATCCACAGTACTGGGATCTTTATGCGGCCCATTAATGCAAATTCTTTTGTGAGGAGGTGACCTTCTTAAGAGACCTAGTTTTGAAAGATTTGTATTCTATTCCTCCATTTAACTAGAAGCCATTCAGTCCTGGACAACCCCAACAACGAAAACATCTTTTAAAGATCTCTTTGGAAGGTGATCTTCATCAAGAAGTTCTTCCCGCCCATGCACAACATGTGGTACCACTATATTCCTGTTAATTAGTATTACACTTTTTAAAAAAAAAAAATTTCAACAGACGCTTGATTTATTAAAGAGTTTTCTTAACCATGCCAATCCTCAGGTAGCAGACACGTCTAAGAACTTTATTGTGGCTTGTGATGCACCTTCAGTTGCTGTGAATGCTGTGCTCCGCCTTGAGTATGATGGGGTTGAGTATACAGTTACATATTTTTTCCTGGAAGTTCTTGGCTACTGATCATAAATGGCTGATCTACAACAAGGAACAGGCGGCTGTGTCTTGGTCTCTGACTCACTGATGCTAACTCATCCAAGGGGCCCAGTATAATATTGTTGTGTGTACTGACTACAAGTCCCTATTGTACTATAGAAAACCATAGAAGCTTGCCCACCACCAAGCTCGCGCATATAGGGATCTACAAAAGTTTAACTTTAAGTATAAGTTTGTGAAAGGGGCTGTTGAGATAAAAAGTTGATACCATGGATCCTTTTGTTGTTTGTGGGGTCAGATGACCTGAAGTTCAAGAGTGTTAGTTTTTTACCTGGTTTGCTTCTCTCCTGGTCGATAAGTCTTGTTAATCCAGATATTAAGTCTGGTGTGGTAAATTTTAAATAGATACAATTTTTACTTATAATTGCAAAAAAGGGAGAGAAAGCGTAAGGTTTATTTGACTAATTATAACTATATATGGGTAATTGGGAAGGTGTTTTGGGGAAAATCTAAGCCGCCCAATCCTAGATATATGAGGGTAAGTCAAAAATTAAAGGAAAATTTTATTTTCCTGCTGTAATGGATGGCATCACTGACTGAACAATGACATATCATAACATCAAAGTTTTTGTTCTTTAGCTGTGTTTTACCAGTGCTCAACTCCATTCATAGTGATTTCAGGGCATTTTATTATGAGTGCCCCATTGTCCATGTGCACCAAGGAAGAAATGAGGGGAGTGGTACGTTTTCTGCACTCTTAAGGGACTAAACCTGCGGAGATTATTCGCAGAATGCAGCAGCAGTACAGTGGAAGCTGCTTAGTGAACGCTAAATCTATGAGTGGATAAATCGCTTTAAAAATGGTCATGTATCTATCTGTGATGAAGAGCGTTCAGGTAGGCCATCCACTTTGAAGATGGACAAGAACATCGAGACAGTTGAGAGAATGATTCATGATGATTGTCATGTCAAAAATGGATGATATTGCGCATGCGTTGAACATTAGCCACAGTTAAGCAGTTGCAATCATCCACAAATCACTAAATTATTGCAAAGTGTGTGCTCGTTGGGTACCACATCAACTGAAAGACCAGCACAAACAGAAACGTTTGGAAAGTTTAAAATCATATTTAAGTCATTTAGAAGAGGACTAAAGGGTTTCTCAGTCGCATAGTAACCATTGATGAGACATGGGTCCATCACTTCGAACCACAGAGTAAGTGGCAGAGTATGGTGTGGAAACATCCATCCTCGCCTACAGCAAAAAAGTTCAAAAGACAAGTTTCTGCAGGAAAGTTGATGATGACATTGTTTTGGAATATGAAAGGTCCACTTCTAATTCATTACACTCCTAAAGGTCAAACAGTGAATAGTGACAGCTACTATGAGCTACTGCGAGTTCTGAAACCCAAAATCAAAACAAAGAGGCGAGGAAAACTTTTAAAAGGTGTGCTTTTGCTTCAGGACAATGCTCATCCTCATACTTTGGGGAAAAAGATCCAGTGCATTTTAAGATCTTAGTTTTGAGCTACTGGAGCATCCGCCATACAGTCCTGACCCAGCACCAAGTGATTTTCATCTTTTTGGTCCAATGAAGGAGCACC
Organism: Massospora cicadina; assembly: GCA_022478985.1. Classification (NCBI taxonomy): domain Eukaryota; kingdom Fungi; phylum Entomophthoromycota; class Entomophthoromycetes; order Entomophthorales; family Entomophthoraceae; genus Massospora; species Massospora cicadina. The sequence continues at coordinate 5,982 of JAKSZP010018598.1, read as the reverse complement.
TGCGTAAATCCAAATTTTTGTCAGATGATGAGGTTGTGGAGGCGGTGCGCAAGTGGCTGTGCACGATGCCACAAATCTTCTAACAGGACGGAATTATGAAGCTTGTCAAGAGATGGACCAAGTGCATAGAAATTGGGGGAGATTATATAGAGAAATAATGTTACTTGTCATCTTGTTTTCACAATAAAAAGTTCCTTTTTAAAAATTTGCTTTTACTTTTTGACTTACCCTCATAGTAAAGTAAACCAATCAGGGAGTCTATAAAAGCCCAATTAATTTGGTCAATCTGATTGTGCCCACCTCATAGCTCAGGTTTAAACCCCTGATAGAAGTTTAGGCTTTTTGGTCAGTTTGGGATCGATTCCCATTATCTGACATATTTGAATCAACCATTCAGGTTGGAATCCTGACAATACCCCCCTCTAGATCTTGATGCAGGGGGAAATGGCCGGAGAAAGTGGCTATGCAGGTGGTTTACAGTTGTGCTTTGACCAACCTCTATGATTTAGTGTTCATTTCCCTGTCTATATATGACTTGATAAGGACCTGACCAGTTGGCGCCCAGTTTGTGATCATGACCTCCAGGCCAGTGATGGTAGAATAGAACAAGGTCACCTAGCTGGAAGGTGTGTAGGGGTTCATGCTTATATTAAATTAAGCAGTTTCTACTGGTTTTGGCGGACAAGTTTTTGGAATCCAAGGCCTGAAGTCTTATGATTTAATTTGCAATACTTCGCATAGAGACTTCAGGTGCTTCAGGTAGTTATTGGTCAAGCATCGCCTGAACTTTGGAAGGCAGATGGGGATCTCTGCCATACAACGCTTGGAGTGGAGACATTTTAACAATTTAAAGGTAACTAATCCAATAGGCCATAATTGCACTAGGAAAATATTGGGGCCATTACTTAAAGGGTCAGTCATAGCCATTTTCTGGAGGGTTGCAGGTAGAATGCCATTTACCCGCCCTACCATTCCATTGGTTGCAGGATGGTGGGGGGTGGAGAATACTTGTGTGGTTCCCATCAGGTCGGCTAAATCTTTCACCAGTGTTGAGCGGAAATTTTGTCCATTATCAGAAAGAATAACATTAGGAAACCCATGCTGGGTGATAATCCTATTATACAAGAAAGTGGTGGTGACCTTTGCCAAAGTGGTGGTGAACAATACGGCTTTGATCAACTAGTTATATGGTTCACAACTAGTAGGAGGAACCAATGTCTATTGGAGGCTCGAGGAAGGGGTCCCACAACATCAACGCTAATATTATGGAATGGTTCACAGGGTGGGATCACTTGATGTTGAGACTGGGGATTAGGTCCAGCTTAGCTTTTACATATCAGACAGGACTCCAATACATACTGGATGGAAAGAAGAATTCCCTCCCAATAACATAGAGCTTTAAGCCGCTGGTAGGTTTTCCAAATTCCCCATGGATAATTGCCAATGTCCCTCTAAGATGACGTCAGTTTGATACAATGGTCTTACATAAGGCACCCATTGTTTAGACACAAGTTTGCACAATTGTCCGTTCTTGACTTGGAGATTTGCAATCTTTTCGCTAATTCCTTTTGAAGGGTCAGGGATTCGTCCTTCCATAACTGTGGTTGGGTTAGGAGGTCGTAGAGTGAATTTTCTTCAGGGTCAACTATAGTTAAAATGGGAAGCCTAGATAAGCAATCTGCATTTTGATGGATTGCCCTAGTTGGTGGATAACGAAAAAATCGTAAATTTGGTGTTTTAACGCCCGCTTGGGTAATCTCCCATAAGGGTCCTTCATTTCCTGTAGCCAACATAAGGAAGTATGATTGGTTATGATGGTAAAATGTTTCCCATATAAATAAAGTCAGATTTTCTTAATGGCCAGTAGGACCACCAAGCATTTGCGCTCTGTAATGCTATAATTACGTTCAGCTTTAGATAAGGTCTTGATGTAGTAGGCGATGGGGTTGATCCACTAAATTCTCATCATGCTGAGATAGTATGGCTCCAATGGCAATATCGCTGGAAACAGTAAAGAGAAGGAAAGATTTATCAAAATTTGGATGAATAAGCACTGGTGAGTAGGAAAGAGAGACGCGTAGAAGGTTGAAGGCCTGCTGTTGCTCTTCTTTCCACTGAAAGGTATTCTTTTCTTTAAAAGATACAATAAGTGCTCGTAGGTGTCTGCAAAATGGGGATAAATTGGCGATAATAGCCCAACGTTCCTAGTAAAACTTGTACACCTCATAAGGATTTAGGGGGGCATCTTAGCAATAGCCAAGACCTTATCATCCCTCGGGATATTCTGGCTTTGCTGACATTATGACCCAAAAAGTCCATCTCAGTATGGAAGAAAGAGAATTTTGACAGCTTTAGTTTTAACATTGATTTCTGTAACTGCTGAAAGACTTGCCTGAGGTGTTCTAGATGTTCAGTAAAGGTTCTTGAGAAACGGTAATATCATCAAGATAAACTAGTATGCAGGAGCGCTTTAAATTACCTAGTAGTCCATCCATAGCGCGCTGGAAGGTAGCAGGGGCGTTACATAACCCCTGAGGCATTTGAGTGGGCTTGAATAGTCCTTCACTTGTGACAAGAGCGCATTCTTCCCAATCTTCAGGTGACAAATCTACTTTCCAGTATCCACTGGCGAGATCCATAGTGGAAAAATAGTGGGACCCTGATATTAAGCGTAAAGAATCATCTATAAGCAGCAGGGGTAGCTATCTTTGCGAGTGATAGAGTTGAGGCAGCTATAATCCATAACAACCTAGTGACCACCATCATTTTCAAAACTAATAAGAGTGGGGAAGCTTATGGTCTTTTAAAAGTCACAAGTAACCCGGCCTCCAACAGTTGCTGTAACTCTAAGGCCACTTGAGCTTCCTCCACTTTGGATTTTTGATATGGTCAGGATCTAAATGGAGGGTGATCCTCAGTTTCAATTTAATGTATTACCCCAGAAATTTTTCCATAGTCACTTGGTCCCAAGTAAAAAATATAGCCATATTCCTCGAGAAGGTTTTTGAAATCTTGGCGATTGTTTGGGGTAAGATTATCCCCAATTCTACTGTCAACTAAAGCTATGGTTGGTGGGGGATTGAATATAAATCCTGTAACAAGCCAAAACAACTCACATCGGCAATACTATTAATGGTACATAGTTTTATATAAGTGATAGGGGCATGCCAAGGGACCTGGAGAGGTTTAGTGGTTAAATTCCCTAATAGAATAGAGACTGGTTTCCTGTAGGTGGGATCCAAAATCCCCAGACAGGTCACCGCTCCCTAATGGTAGGGTTTGGGTGTCCACTAAGCTCCAAAATTTGATTGGGAGGGGTAAGAATCAGAATCCTCATATCCACAATAACTTGTGAGCCTGAGGGTATTGTAATAAATGAGGGGTATACAGAGGGACCCCCTCTTTGGCATCCACAGCCTCTGGGGATAACTTGGTTTTTTTCCTAAGACTTGGTACTTGATTTTGCAAATGGAGGATGGGTATTCGAGGAAGCATATCCATTTTTAGGGCTCCTTTACTTTTCTATGAGGAGTTCAAATATTTATGGAATATGATACCCTAATAGTGATACATATTTTTCCTTGTGGTTGATGATGCAGTTAAACTACCGCATCAGTTGGACCCCAATAAGCAACTCATAGTTTTTGTCTTCTAGTGTAATGGCAGGGGCAGCAATTAATAACTTCCCAAAATGAAAGGTAAAGCATAATAGGCTACTATCGACTTAGTAGACTGACTACCTGCCATCCTGTATTCAGCTTCGTGAATCAAGTCTGGAGCCATTATTATCTTTTGGATGAGCCAGGAGGAAATAACATTAACCGTAGAACCACTGTCAATTATTGCCAGGACTTTAAGCTTATAAACTACTACTTTGACTCAAACCACCAAAGATCCAAATTGGGAGTTATTAGATAATAGACTTTCACTAGGGATTTTCAGTGAAGCAAGCGGAGGATTCTGATGTGACCAAGTTCAGGGTTGTTCATTACGTTTAAAAGTTTTATCTGACAATGCTTGGCTTTCTATAGAAGAGATGAACATCAAAATTAGTTTGGTTAACTAATCAACATGAAAATAAGAAATCTGGAGGTTTTTGCATCCTTGAATAGACAGAGGGACTTTAACTTCTGATGGGAAGCTTACACAAAACAACTGGAAGTACTGGGGATAAAGCTAGAACTAGAACAAGGGTCTTGTGGCACTTGTTTTCTGCAAGCATAGGAGCCTCTTGCTCTATACTGACTGATCTTTTGCCAACTTATGTTGAAGGATGCGGCAGTCAGATACAGTGTGGTTGTTTCTCCTGCAATGAGTGCAGTATAATTCAGGTGTAGGTGTATTGGGGGTCTAACAGCCAATACTTGGGACTGGACCTGTTGGTGTTAAAACGAGGTGGCCTGACGGGTTTATGTAGTTCAGATGGAAATGTCAATATTGTCATGGCTAAATGACATAATAGTGGGCACCAACCCCAAGGATAAGGCTGGGCGGCAGGAGGCCCAGAAGGTGAAGCTTCAGGCCCTCCCTGACCTCAAGCACACATTAGACCAACGCTGGTTACAAGCCAAATATGCCCAGGTTGGTACTAATGAGGTGCATAATTCTCAGCCCCTGTCGTTGGCCCAGGCGTTAAAACAGATGGTTTATTTAATTAACAATGACAGTTCAATTTTGTTGCTTGAGGAACAGGGGTTCAAAACCCGTTCCATTTACAAAACGACGCATTCAGGTAGAATACAACTTCAATTGATTACTCAAGTTACGTCAGTTTCAGTGTATTCTACTAATTTGAATGGAAGCATCTGCCTATTAGTGAATCAGTGCTTAGGACCATGTTGGCAGACCCCAAATTACCCCAACGATTTTTAAATTTGATTTTCATGACCAACATTCCTTGTTGGTTGACTTTTCCATAAATAAAATCCCCGTTTTAGTACACCGTATCCATTATGGTATCTCAGATATTCCCATGTGCGGACCTCTTTGAGGAGGTCTCACGCATCATTAACCATATAATTTGTACTACTGTAGTTTTATCTGCCAGTGCACCGTTGGGCCGCCCAGGTACCCTCCAGCCTAGAACGCCTAAACCTTACCCCTCCGTGCATCTTTTCGCTCTTATTTGGTTAAACCTCTTAGGGCTAACCCTTTCCTTTCTAAGTTACTTGAGCTCTAGCACCCTCTGTGGAGCTTTAGTAACTTTTGTACTATTGACTAGTTTCCTGGCGTTGGGCCTGGCTACCGTGCACTTCCACTCTGGAAACAGGAGCGTTATAGACACTCTCCTTATATTAGTTGACCAACCACTTATATTTATGTGCACAAACTATTTCCATGTGGGGCTTCCCCAAAGCATAAAAGGTGGGCACCAGCTGTGGGCTTCGGTTATGGTCAGCTGCACCACTGTTTCCCCTTTTTCCTGAAGGTCGGAGCATCTTGGCACTATTTTGGCTGCCTCCAACTGGAAAGTACCCACCCTTCATGTTCATACCTGGTGGATATGGACACTTCTGGGTCCGAAAGTTGAGATCCCCAACTTTCTGCCATAATTTATAGATTAAATTAAAACAAATGGGGTTTACTTTGACAGCATGTTCAGACAATGCCGGCGGAATTGGCGCAGATGGTCCTGGGGGTGATGGCCTTTGATAACGTTGGGCATTCCGTTGTTGTTAGGGGAATAGGGTCATTCACATCTAAAAACGCGTTTATAACGAAAACCTTACCCATACCTCTTAGCCGTTTATTAACTCTTACAGCTTGGATGAGAACCCTATTATAGTATATCAAATCACCCCTGAGAACCCTCGTTTAGCCCCAAACATGATTCGTGGCACTCATGAAGTGGAGAAAGAACTTCGTTACAAATATGATAAAGTATATGCACCTGCAGAAGGCATGGTGAGATATGTGGCCTCAGTAGTAAGAGTGTCCAAGTATCCCATCCCTTCCTATGATTCCAAAACATACCCTGATGGC